>JAREIK010007365.1:0-147579 GCA_029783825.1 Sapria himalayana | reverse complement strand
ATATGTCTATCTATCTATTTATATATATAGACAGATAGACAAAAAGACGGGTAGATTGATAGACTAATAGACATATAGATATAGTTATAAAGATAGATATTCAAATTGACCAATAGATAGATAGGTAGGTAGGTAGGTAGATAGATAGATAGATAACAATAGATAGATAGAGATATAGACAAAGTGACATATAAAGAGATGGACAAATAAAAAAATATATAGATAGGGAGATAGATGGATAGACAAAAAACAACCATAAGATAGTTAGATAGACAGATAGACAAATAGACAGATATATAGATATACACATAAAGACATGAATTGACAGATAGATAAATAAATAGATATATAATTAGGCACTTATAAAATTAAATTGATAGACTATATATATATATATTATATATATATATATATATATATAGACATATAGATAAATTTATAGATTAATTTATAGATAGATAGACTAATAGTCATATATATAGACAGATAGATAGATAGATAGATAGACAGATAGATAAATAAATAGAAACATAAACAAATATACAAATAGATAGATAGACAGTTACATAGATTAATATATAGACATATAGACACAAACAAATAGATAGTTAGAGAGATAAACATATAGATAGATAGACGGATACATATAAAATTGAAAGACAAATAGACAAATAGATATATAGACATATAGATATATAGACATATTGACAATAGATAGATTTAATAATCGATAGATAGACAGATAGAAAGATAAACATATAAACAGATAGACATATAGACAATTAGATAGATTGATAGATAGATACATAGACTTATAGACTAATAAACTCAAACATAGATAAAGTGATAGATACATAGCCATATAGACAAATAGACAAATAGACAAATAGATAGATAACTAAAAAAATATTATATATATATATCTCTATATAGACATATAAATAGATAGATAAATAGATAAATAGACACATAAACACATATATAGATAGTTAGATAGGTAGATAAACTATGATTGATAGAAAAATCAGATAGTTAGATAGTTAGACAGATGGATAATAGAGATAAATATAGAAAGATAGTTAAATAGTTAAATAATTAGATAAATAGGCAGATATATAAAAAAATAGATAGACATAAAGACATATAGAAAGATAGATAGATTGACATATAGAAAGATAGACAAATAGTCAGATAGAATGATGAACAAATAGCCAGATAGATAGATAAACATATAGATAGATAGGTAGATAGATAGATAGCTAGATATGTAGATAGACATATAAAAAGATAAACACATAGACAAATAGATAGATAATCAAATAGACAGTTAGATAGATAGATAGACAAATAATAGTTAGATAGATATACATTGATAGATGATAGATATATTGCAGGTAGAGTAGATAACAAATAGATAGTTGGACAAACATAAAAATTGATATATAGATAGATAGATAAATAAATATACACATAGTCTAATAGACTTATAAACTAAAAGATAGATAGAGAAATAGACAGATTGTTGGATAGAGAAATATAAAGATAGTTATACAAATAGATACATAGATAGATAAATAGATATATAAATAAATAGATAGATAGATAAAGATATATACAGATAGATAGGCAGCCATATAGATAGATAGATATAATGATGGTCTAATAGATGAATATAAAGTAAAAGATAAAGACAGATAGGAAGATAGCGAGATTGATAGATAGACAAAAAAAGAAATAGTAAAATAGATAGATAGATATGAAAATAAATAGATAGACTTATAAACAAGTAGACAGAAAGATAAATAGAAACATATACAGAATGACAGATAGACAAGTAGACAAATAGACAAATAAGAAAATAGATATATAGATAGACAAAAAGATATATTGATAGATAGAAAGACAGAAATTTAGTTAGTTAGAAACATAGATACATAGACACATAGACACGTTGACACATAGCCACATAGACTCATAGACACGTGACACGTTGACACATTGACACATAGACACATAGACACATAGTAACATAAACACATAAATACATAGACACGTTGACACATAGACACATAGACACATAAAAATAGATAGATAAAGTGATATAAAGAGAGACAAATAGACAGATAGCCAATTAGACATATAGCTAGATAGACAGATATAAAAATAAAAAGATAGATAGATATACAAATAAATAAAAATATACATAGAAGGATAGAAAGAAAGAAAAATAGATATATACATAGATATATAGATAGATAGATAGATTGATTGATTGATATATTAATAGATAGATAGATAGACAAATTGACTGATATATATATAGATAGATAGTCAGATATATTGATATATATATATATATAGACAAATAGACAGATAGTTTGATAATTAGTTAGATAGACAAATAGATAGATAGAAAAAGACTCAGATAGATAGATAGGCAGATAGACAAATAGTAAGATAGATAAATAGTCAAATATATGGATAAATAAATAGGGAGATTAGCAGATAGATATATATAGAGATTCACACACACACACACATATATATAGTTAGATATATAGATAGATATATAGCTATATAGACAAATAGATAGATAGTGAGATATATAGATTAAAAATTATAAAGATAGATAAATAGATTAATAATTATATAGATAGATAGCTTCAGTCACTAAATCCATCGCTATATTCCAGATTTAATTAGCTAGAGAAGTTCCCTCGCTAAATCTATCGATATATTCAGGATTTTATTATCTAGAGAAGTTACATCACTAAAACCTATCACTATATTCAGGAAGTAATTAGCTAGGAAAGTTCCATCGCTATATTAATTATTTAATTAGCAAAAAAAAGTACATTTCTAAATCCGTAGCTATATTTTCAAGTTGTAATTAGCTAGTAAAATTCCGTCACTAAAATTTGTTGCTATGTTTAGTATGTATTTAGCTAGAAAATTCCGTAGGTGAAATTTGTCGCTATGTTACTGATGTAATTAGCTAGGAAAATTCCGTCGCTAAATAATTCGCTAGATTTTGGATTTTAATAGCTAAGGAAATTTCGTCGCTAAAGCAGTTGCTCATTTTTAGATTTTATTAGCTAGAGAAATTCCGTCTCTAAATCCTTTGCTAAATTCGAGATTTTATTAACTAGAGAAATTCTGTCGCTAAATTTATCGCTAAATTCTCCACTTTTATTGAGTGAAATTTATGAAAATATTCCATTGCTAATCCGTAGCTAATCCGTTGCTAAATTCCCCACTTTTTTCTGAGGTGGAATTTATGAAATCATTCCATCGCTAATCCGTCGCTAATCCATTGCAAATTTTTTATTTTAATGAAAAAACATAAATCCTTTGCTATTCTCTGGCTATTTCTTAGCTAATCCTTCACAATTTAGCTAGGGATTAATCCCTAGCTGAAATTCCCAAGCTAAAATTCCCTAGCTAAAATTCCCAAGCTAAAATTCCCTAGCTAAATCAGCATTTTCTTGTAGTGTAAATAGATAGAAAATAGATACATAGATTGATAGATAAACTTATAATCATATAGATAAATAGTGAGAGAGAGAGAGAGAGAAAGATATATATATATATATATATATATAGACAAATATATAGATAAGTAGATAGTTAGATAGTCAGATAGATAGATAAATAGAGAGATAGATAAATAAATAGATTTAAAGAGAGTTAGATATATAGATATATAGATTTATAAATATATAGATAAACTAATAGACAGATAGATAGATATGTAAATAGATAGATAAATGGATATCTTAATAAATAGACAAATAGATAGATAGTTTGATTGACAGATAAACATATAGATAGATAAAGATATAGATATACAAATGGATATATAGACAGATAGATGGATGGATAAACCAAAAGACAGATAGATAGATAGGCAAATATAGGCAGATAGATAGACATCCAAATAGACAAATATTCTTATAAAAAGATATCAAATAGTTTGATACGCCAAAAGATAGATATATATATTGATTGAATAAAAGATAGATAAATAGATAGACAAGCAGATAGATAGATATTTATAACTAGACACAGACTCATATATACATAGACAGATAAATGCATAGACACATAGCCAATTGTACATATAGACAGATAGATTGATAGAGAAATAGAAATATAGATAGATAGACAAATAGTCATACAGACAAATACATAGATAGACTATTAGATAGATAGGAAAATTGAAAGATGGATTTAAGATAGATAAGAAAATAAAAAGATATATAAATATACATATAGATAGATAGAGACACAAAAAGATAGATTGAAAGAACGACAAATAGACAGATAGACTAAAACATATAAAGAAAGAAAGATAGATAGATATAAAGATATATAGATAGATAGAATAATAGATTCGGAAATAGATAAATATCTTGATATATAGATAAATAGATAGATAGATAGATAGACAAATAAGTTGATAGGAAAATATCTAGATTGAAACATATATAGATAGACACACAATTAGACATATAAATAGATAGATAAATAAATAAACTGATAAATAGATTTATAAATAGATATATTAATAAATTGATAGATAGATAAGTAATTAGATTTACAAATAGATAGATGGGCAGATAGGCAAATAGATAAAAAAAATAAACATATAGATATATAATAGATAGTCATATAGCCAGATAAAAAGGTAGATTGATTAGTAGATAGATAGATAGATTGAGAGATAGACAAATAGTCATATTGATAGATATATAGATAGTCAGATATACACATACATAGATAGATAGTTAAATAAACAAATGGATAGATAAACATATAAATATATTAATAGATAGGTAGTTATACAAATAGATAACTAGGGAGATAGAGAGATGGATAGATAGATAGAAAATAAAAAAATAGATTGATAGATAGCTATATAATCATATAGTTATATAGAGAGAGATATATATATATATATATAGACAAATAGTTAGATAGTCATATACATAGAAAAATAGAAAGATAGATAGATAAATATATTTAAAGAGTGTTAGATATATAGATATATAGATTTATAAATATATAGATAAACTAATAGACAGATAGATCGATAGATATGTAGATAGATAGATAAATGGATAGCTTGATAAATAGACAAATAGATAGATAGCTAAGTAGTTAGATAGATAGTTGGATAGATTGACAGAAAAACATATAGATAGATAGAGATATAGATAGACATATAGATATATAGACAGATAGATGGATGGATAAACCGAAAGATAGATAGAGAGACAAATAGATAGAAATATAGAGATTTAGTCATATAGATATATAAATATATAGATAGAATAATATATAGATCTATAGATAAACAAATAGGTAGATAGATAAACATCTAAATAGATAAATATTCTTATAAAAATAAAGTGAACTAGTTTGATACACCAAAAGATAGATAAACAGATTGATTGATTAAAAGATAGAAAAATAGATAGACAAACAGATAGATAAATAGATAGATAGACATTTAGACACATAGACAAATACAAGGATAGACACATAGATAGTTGTACATATAGACAAATAGATTGATAGAGAAATAGACATATATACCGATAGGCAAATAGACATACCGATAAATACACATATAGACAGTTAGATAGATAGTAAAATAGAAAGATATATGGATAGAGAGATAGAAAAATAGAAAGATAGATAGATATACATATAGACAGATAGACACACAGAAAGATAGATTGAAAGAAAGACAAATAGATAAATAGACTAAAACATATATAAAAAAATAGATAGATAAAAAGATATAGATAGAATAATAGATTTAGAAATGGATAAATAGATTATTATATAGCAAATATACTGATAGTCAAATAGTAAATAGATAGATATACAAATAGGTTGATTGACACATATATAGATAGAAAATTAGACTATTAGACATATAAATAGATAGATAAACAAATAAAGTGATAGATAAATTTATAAATAGATGAATAGATAGATAGATAGACAAGTAATTAGATTGAAAAATAGATAGATAGGCAGATAGATAGAAAAACACATAAACATATAGATATTTAGACATATAGTCATATAGACAAATAAATAGATAGATTGATGACTAGATAGGTAGATAGAGAGATAGACAAATAGGAATATTGATAGATATTTAGATAGGCAGATATACACATATATTGATAGAAAGATAAATAGGCAAATGAATAGATAAACATATGAATATATTAACAGATAGGAAGATATACAAATAGATTGATTGATAGATAGATAGAAAGAAAATTTGGTAGTAAGATAGATAGATAGATAAATAGAAAGACATATAGACAAATAGATTGACAAAAAAGAATATAAACATAAATATAGATTGACAGAGTGATAGATAGATGAATAGATATATAGTAAGATTGATTGATATATAGATATATAAATAAACATATAGTTAGATAGATAGATAGATAGATAGATGGACACTGCAATATAGATAGATAGACATATAGATACATAGATAGATAGACACATATACAAATAGACAGATAGATTGATAGAAAGATAGATATATAAATAGGTAGACAAAAAGACAAATAAACAGATAGACAATTAGACAAATAGATAAATAGAATGGTAACATAGACAAATAGATAAATTGAATGGTAAACACAGGAAAATATATAGATAGACAGAGAGATAGATAGGCATATAGATAGATAGGTAAATAGTAAAATAATCAAATGGATAGAGTGATATTGTAGACAGATAGACAAAAAGATGATAGAGAAATAGATAGAATGATATATAGATTATTAGATATTTAGATAGATAGATTGAAAGAAAGATAGACAAATAAACTAAGGGATTTATAGATAGATAGACAGATAGACATATAGACATAATAACATATAGATAAATAGACTGGTAGATAGATAAACAGATAGATGAAATGACTAATGGACATATATAGAAAGACTATTACTTAATTAGATAGAAAGATAGTTAGACAATTACAAAAAAAGATAGACATAAAATTATTTAGAGAAATAGATAGATAGACAAATAGATGAATCTGCATATATAATTAGAGAGAAAAATTAATTAGACAAATAGACAGATAGACTGATAGAGAGATAGATAGTTATTAGATATTTAGATAGATTGATTGAAAGAAAGATAGACAAATAGACTAAGAGATTTATAGATAGATAGACAGATAGACATAATAACATATAGATAAATAGACTGATAGATAGATAAACAGATAGATGAAATGACTAATAGACATATATAGAAAGACTATTACTTAATTAGATAGAAAGATAGTTAGACAATTACAAAAAAAGATAGACATAAAATTATTTAGAGAAATAGATAGATAGAAAAATAAATGAAGGTGCATATATAATTATAGAGATAAAATTAATTAGACAAATAGACATATAGACTGATAGATAGATAGATAGGTGTATAGATAGATAGAAAGACAATTAGATAGAAAGATAGACAAATCGATATATATCCTTATTGCTAGATAGATATTTAGAGTGATAGACTAATAGAAAACAAAAGAGATAAATATATAGTTAGATAGATAAATAGACAAATACATAGATAGATAGATAAATTTATAAATTGACAGATAGATATATCAAAATATAGATATATAGATAGATAGACAGAAAGATAGATACACAAATCAACAAATAGACAGATAGAGAGATAGATAGATAGATAGAAAGATAGACAGATAAAGAGATATATTAAAAATAGATAGATACTTAGACACATAGAAAGAAAGAAAGATAGATAGATAGACATATAGACAGATAGCTAGAAAGAAAGATAAATAGATAACAAAATAGAATGATGCATAAATCGAAAGATATATAGATAGACAAATAGATATTTAGACAAATAGAGAGTGAGACAGATAGATAAATAGATAGAGATATAGACATATAGATAGATAGATTTAGGTATAAAATTCAAAGATAGATTAATTGATTGATTGATACATAAATAGACATATAGACAAGTTGACAAATATAAAGATAGAGAGATAGACACACAATAGATATACATAATAAAAGAAATGAAAATAGATAGATAAACAGAGAAATATATAGATAGACAGACATACAGATTGATATATAAACAAATAGGTAGATATATAGATATATAAATATTGGTAGATAGATAGATAGATAAAAAGATATATAAATATTGGTAGATAGATAAATAGATAAATAGATATATAAATATATAGATAGATATGGACATAAAAACATATACACATACTAGATAGACAGATAGATAGATAAATGGATAGAAACATAGATAAATCATCTGATAGACAAAGATATAGATAGACAAATTGACATATTAACAGACTAATAGATAGAAATATATATTTAAATAGATAGACAGATAGACTAATAGATTGATAGAATTATAGAGAGATAAACATATAAACATATAGAATAATAGACAAAAAGAATTTTTGACTAAAAGACCGATAGATAGAAATATAGATATATAGATAGAAAAATAGTAAAATAGATAAACAAATATATATATATATATATATATATATATGTGTGTGTGTGTGTGTGTGTGTGTGTGTGGGTGTGTGTGTGTGCAATTATTTAGAGAAATAGAAAGAAAGAAAAATACATATATAGACAGATAAAAATATAGACAGATAAATAAATAGACAAATAAACAGATCGATATATAGGCATATATATATATATATTGATTAATTGATTGATATATATATATATATACACACACACACACACACACACACACATATAGACATATATATAGATAGATAGACAAATTGACAACTAGAGAAAGAGATATAGATAGATAGATAGATAGACAGATAGATAAAAAGATAGACAGATACACAAATATACAGATAGACTGATAGAGAGATAGATAAATAAATAGATAGATAGATTGACAAATATACAGACAGATAGATAGAAAGATAGTTAGATATATAGACTGAAAGATATATAACAAATAGACAGATAGATAGATAGATAGAAATATATAGTAGATAGATAAATAAATAAATAGATCGATAGACATATAAAAATATAGATAGATAGACAAATAGAAAGATAGAAGGATAGAGAGACAGACAAATAGACATAGACATTTACACAAATGGACATATAGATAGATAGACATATATATAGATAGTTAGATAGAAATATAGACACATAATCAATAAGTTAAATAGACATTAAAAAATAGATTGATAGATAGATAGAAAATAGATAGATAGAAAGATTGATATATATATATAGATATACATATACATAAATAGATATATAGATAAATATAAAAAAAGGCATATAGACAAATAGAATTATAGATAAATATACAGATATATTGATATAAAAATATATACATAGACAGATAGACAGACAAATAAAAAGATAAATAGATAGAGCTAGAAATATATTGATAGATAAATATATAGATAGTCAGTTAGTAGATAGATATATAGATAGATAAAAGGATAGATAGATAGATGGATATATAGATAGACAAATATCTAAATAGACATATAGAAAGTTAGTTAGATATCCAATTTTACAAATATACATATAGGTATATATATAGAAAGTTAGATAGATGGATATAGAGATAAATAGATAGATAAATAGATAGATAGATATTAGCTAGAGAGATAGATAGATATCGATACATAGACACGTAGTCAAATAGACAAATAGACACTTTAAAAAATAAACTGATAATTAGATACAAAGATAAATAGACAAACATAAGAATAGTTTGACAAATATGTAGATTGACAGATAGACAAAAAGATAGATAGAAAAATAAAGAGATAGAAAGAGTGATAGATAAGAAAATAGAGAGATATACTGATATACAAATAGAAAGACAGACAGATAGATTGATTGATAGATCGATAGATGGACTGATACAATGATAGATATATTGACATAGAAATAGTTAAATAAATAATTTGATATATAGATAGACAAATAGAAAGCTATATAGATAGATAGATAGATAGACACATATTTAGATAGACATATAAAGAAATTGAAAGATAGATAGACAAACAAATAGATAGACAGACAGATAGATAAATAGATAGACTAATAAATAGATAGATATAAGGATAGATAAATTGATATATAGCTTGATAGATATATATATTGAATGATACACTAATAAGTAGAAAGATAATTAGATAGTTAGACAGATAGACAGACAGACAGATAGATATATAGACAGATAAATAGATAGTTACATGGATAGATTGATACACATATAGACATTTATACAAAAGATATTTATATAGACTAATAGATAGGTAAATAGAATAAAAGTCTAATAGATAGATCAACATGTACGTAGATAGAGTGATAGATGATAAAAAAATAGATTGAATGATACGTTGACTATTAGAAATTTAGATAGATAGATAGAAAGATAAATAGATAGTCTGACTGATAAATTTATAGATTAATAACTAAAAGACAGGTTGAATTATAAACATATAGACAAATAGACTTATAGATTGATAGACATAGACAGATACTTAATTAGATTGAAAGATAGTTAGATAGTTACAAAATTGATAGATAGACATATATTTATTTAAAGAAATAGGCATTTAGAAAAATAAATAGTTATAAAGATAAACAAGTAGAAATATAGATAAATAGACAAATAGACTATTAGATAGATAGGCAGATAAATAGATAGGCAGATAGATAGATAGTCAAATTGATATATAGATAGTTATAAAAATAGACTAATAGAAAACTAGAGAGATAGATATATAGATAGATGGATAGATAGATATATTGATAGATGGATAGATAGAAAAATAGATATATATAAAGATATGCAGATTGATAAATTTCTAGATTAACATATAGATAGATAGATATATAGATAGATTGACAGATATAAAAATTGACAGATGGAAAGAAAGAGAGATATATAGATAGAAAGAAAGATAAAAAGATAAAAAGATAGATAGATAGAGAGATAAACAAATAGATAGAAAGAGAGATATATAAAAAGATATACAGATAGATAGATAGATACTTAGGCACATAGAAAGATAGAAGATAAACATATAGACAAATAGCAAGAATGATAGATACACAAATATATAGATAGGTAAAAATTTAGGTAGGTTTATATTTAGATAGATATATAAATATATAAATAGATATATAGAAAGAGAGATAGACAGATAGACATATATATAGATAGAGATAGATACATTAATAGAAAATATATAGATAGATATATATATATATAGACATATAGACAAATAATATATATATACATATATGTATGTATGTATGTATATTTATATAGAAAGTTTGATATATTGATATATACATAAGTATATAGATAGATGACATATAGATAGATAAAAAGATAGATTGATACATACATAGACACATAGATACATAGTAGATAGACAGATAGACAGATAGATATACAGACATATATATAAATAGATAGATATATATATATATATATATAGTGATATATATTGATGATAGTGAGATATATAAATAGATATATATATATATATATAGATAGATACATAGATAATTAGGCAAATAGGCAGATTAACAAATAGATAGATATACATATAGACTTAGATACTTAAATGGATAAGCAAATAGATAGGTAGATAGACAGATAGATAGATAGACAGATAGCCATATAGACATATATACATATAGGCACGTATATATATATTTACATTTAGAAAGATAGATAGGCAAATAGATAGGTAAATATATAGACAGATAGATAGATATAGAAATAGAATCATCTAAATATATAAAGGTAGATAGATAGATAAATACATGAATAGACATATAAAGAAATTAATTGAAAGAAAGATAGTATGATAGTTACAAAGTTATATAGTTACACAGATAGATAAATAGTTATAGAGAGTGAGATAGATTGGTAGATTGATATATAGTCAGATTGATAGATTAATAGTTAGACACATAGATATATAGATAGAATGAAAGATAGATAAATAGATAAATAAATAGATAGATAGATACATAGGTTTATAGAGAGATAGACACAAAGAATGAAAGAGATATTGATAGATAGATATATAGACAAACATACATATATATAGATAGATAGACACTTAGATAGATAGACAGATTGATAAATAGATAGATAGATATATAGAAAATATATATATATAAAATTATATTGATAGTCAGATAAAGAGATAGACAAAATGATAGACAGATAGAAAAATAAATAGACATATAATAAATTTATAGACATATAGATTGACAGATAGATAGAAAGATAGAAAGACAAAGATATATACAGATATACATATAGATAGATAGATAGATACATAGACACATAGAAAGATAGTTTTATAGACATATATACAGATAGACTGATAGCCAGATAAATAGGTTAATAGATTAATAGATTAATAGATTAAAAGATTAATAGATATATAGATAAATAGATGAATAAATATATAGATAGTTAGATAGATAGACAGTTAAATAGATAGATAGATAGACAGAAAGAGAGATAGACAAATAGAAATATATATAAATATAATAATAGATAATTAGATAGATATAAAAATAGATAGATATAAAAATAGATAGATAGGTAGATAGTAAAATAGATAGATAGATAGATATAAAGATATATAGAAAATAGATATATATATATATATATTCATAGATAGATAGAAAAACAAATAGACAGATAGTTAGATTTATAGATACATAGTTGGATTGATAAACAATTAGATAAATAGAAAGAGAGAGAATAGATAGTCACAGATAGATAGATAGACATAATAATAGAAATACAAATATATAGGTAGATAGATAGAGAGATAGATAGATATATATATATATACAGATAGGTATATAGTGAGATAAAGAGATATAGATTGACAGATAGGTAGATAGATAGTGAGATAGAAAGACAGATAGATAAACTTATAGATAGACAAATATGTAGAAAGATAGATAGACAGATAGATACAAAAATAGATAGATAGATAAATAGACAGACAAATAAATAAACATAAAGATATACATATAGATATAAAAATAGATAAGAAGAAAGATAGATAAAAAGACAGATAGATAGATAAATAAATAAATACACACATTAATATATAGATAGATAGAAAGAAAGATATGCAGATAGATAGACAAATAGACAGATAGACAGACATATATATATATATATATATATATATCGACAGATAGATACATAGAAAGAAAGATAGATATATAGATAGATTATGTGATTGATATCCAAATTGATAGATAGATATTTACAGTGATAGACTAATAGACAACTAGAGAGAAAAAGATATATAGAATGATAAATAGATACATAGGTACAAAGATAGGTAAATTGATAAATTGATAGATTGACACATAGATAGATAGTTATATATATAGATAGATAGATAGACTAATTAAAAGATAGATAGACATATAGATAGATAGATAGATTAATTGATTAATTGATATCCTGATATAAAAAATGACAGATAGAGAGATAGATAGATAAATAAATAGATAGATAGATACATAGATATATAAATAAAATGATAGACAGAGAGACATATAGATAGATTGATAATCAATTAGAATGATAGCTAAATAGACTAATTTATAAATAAATAGATAGATATATAGATAAATAAACATATAAATAGATAGAAAAATAGATACATATATAAAAAGACATATCACAAATTGATAGATAAACATATATATAGATAAATAGCTAGATATATAGATAGATACATAGACAAATTGACTGATACACAGATATATATAAAGACAAATAGATAGTTAGATAGATAGATAGAATGAATGATAGATAGTTAGACAGTTACACATATAGATTGATCAATAGATAGACATATAATCTAATAGAAAGATAGATGGATAGATAGACAAATAGAAATATTGACAGATAGATAGATATATAGATATATGGATACATCTACAGATAGATAGATCTATAGAAAGATAAATATATAGACTAATAGACAACTAGACAAATTGACATATAGACAGATAGACATATCGACACATAAACATAAAGATACTTAGATAGTTTGATAGATATATTGATAGATAGATAGATAAAAAAACAGTTAGACTGATAAAATAATAGACAAATAGAAAGATAAAGTGATAAATAAATAGACATTAAGATAGATAGATAACCAGAATGATAGATTGACGAATAAATAGAGAGAAATATAAACATATTTACAAATAGATAGGTAGATAGATAGATAAATAGATTAATAGATAAACATATAGACACATAAATAGATATATAGTTAGACATAAAGATAAATAGATTGATAGACTAATAGATAGTCTGATTGATTTAGTGATAGATAGATATATAGATAGATTGATAGATTGATAGATAGATAGTTAGACAAATAAAAAAATAGACAATTAGACAAATAGCTAGATTGATAGATAGATATATAGATAGACAAATAGATTGATAAATAGATAGATAGATATATATAGATAGATAGATATACATATAGATATATAGATAGATATATAGATAGATGGATAGATAGATATATAGATAGATAGATAGAAAGACATTTAGATAGATAGATAAATAGATAGACAAATAAATTGATAGACAGATAGAGAGATAAAAAAATAGAAATATAGAAACATATAAAGATAGATAGATTGAAAATAAATAGATAGATATATTAATAAAGAGATAGATTGATAAACATATAGATATTTTGATAGATTGATAGATAGATAAACATATATAAATATAGATATATAAAGAGGTAGATAGACGTATAGATAGATAGACAAATAGATAGACAAATAGATAGAAAGATAGATAGATGGATAAACATATACACAGATAGACATATAGATAGATTGATAAATAGATAGATAGATATATAGATAGATAGATTTATAAAAAGATAGAGAAGCAAATAGACTATTATAATTATATAAAGAAATATAGTTAGATTGTTATACAAAAAAAAAATAAATAGATAGATAGTTATAAATTTAGTTAATTAGACAAATAGACATATATAATAAGTGATAGATTAATAGATAGATTGTTTGATTGATAGATATACAGATAGTAAGATATACCTTTAGATAGATAGACATTTAGATAGGTAGCCACTCAGATTGATAAACAAATAGACAATTAAAAAATTAGACAAATAGTCAGATAGACAGATATACACATAGAGAGATATACTAATAGACTTATAGATTTATAGACATATAGACAAATAGAGAGATAGATAGATTGATAGATAAATAGTTAGATAGATAGTTAGAAAGTTTGACAAAAAACATATAGATAGATAAAATATAAAAAAATAAAAATTTCGACAGATAACCATATTGAAAAATAGATAGACAGACAAATAGATAGATAGATAGATAGGAAAATAGAGATATTGACAAATAGATAGTTTGATAGCTTGAAAATAGATTAATGCACAAAAAGCCTAAAAGATAGATAGACAAAAATCCTGATAGATAGATAGTTATAGAAATAGATAAATAGATTGTTAGATAGATAGATATATAAATAAATAGATAGATAGATCAAAAATATATAGTTAGAAATATAGAAATTTAGACAAATAGGCAGGTAGAAAAATAGATAGATAGATCAAAAGATCGATTGATAAATAGATAAATAGATAGATAGGTAAATAGATAGACCGAATAATAAACAGATAGATAGATAGATAGACATATAGATAGATAGATAAATGGATGGATAGCTAGACATAAATATAAAAAGATATACAAATAGATAGATATATAGATATATAGATAGATAGATAGATAGATACAAATATAGAAAGATTGAAAATTAAATATATAGAAAGATAAATAGACAGACATTTAAATAGATAGATAGATAAATAGATAGTCATAAAGATAGATAAACAGAGAGATAGATAGACAGATAGATAGATAGATAGATAGTCATAAAGATAGATAAACAGAGAGATATACAGACAGACAGATAGATAGATAGTTAGATAGATAGATAGATAGACTGATAAACACATAGATAGATAGACTAATAGATTGATACATAGATCGAAGATAGAAAGACTAATAGGTTAATTGATAGATCAACTAATAGATAGAAATATTGTTGTATAGTTATATAGATACAATGTTTGATAGATAGATAGTTAGAAATTTATTTAATTAGACAGATATGCTGAAATATATATAGATAGAAGAATTGATTGATAAATTGAAAAATATATAGATAGACACATATACCATTTAGATAGATAAACATTTAGACATATAGAAATTTAGATAGATATACATTTAGATAGATAAAAATATAGATATTTAAACAATTAGACAAATAAACAGATAGATATTTAGACAAATATACATATAAATAGATAGCAATTTAGAAAGATAGATAGTTAGATATATAGATAAATATAGATATAGACTGATAGACATACAGATTGTTAGATAGATAGATAGTTAGAATGTTAAAGAAATAGACATATAGATAGATAAAAAGATAAAAAATAGTCATATAGATAGGTAAATAAATTGAAAAATAGATAGTTAGACAAATAGATAGAAAGATAGATAGAGAGAGACAAATAGATAGATTGATAGATTGAAAATAAAAAGAAAAACAAATAAATAATTTGATTGATAGATAGACAAACAGATAGATAGATAGATAGATAGACAGATAGATATACACATAGATATATAACTAGTTAGATATATAGATATATAGATAGATAAATAGATAGAAAGATAGACATATAGATAGATTGATAGATAGAAAGATAGATAATAGATAGATAGATAGATAGACATATAGATAGATGGATGGATAGAGAAATAGACATATAGATAGATAAACAGCTAGACATATAGATAGATAAACAGCTAGACTTATAGATAGATAGCTAAATATACACATGAACAGATAGATAGATACACAAATAAATAGAATGATAGATACATAGATTTATAGATAGATAGAATGATGAATAGATAGATAGATAGACAATCGATACATAGAAAGATATACTTATAGATAGATTGATTTTTTAGCAAACGGTTTCTTTTTTAAAAAAAATGCTCTCAACTTTTAGAGAGAGAAAGTTCACTTCTAGAGAGAGAACCCCTCCATTGTTGAGCAAACAAGCTTGATTTGAAGCTGAAAATGGATAAAAACAATGCGCTATTTGCAAAAAAATCATATTCTTCTTCTTGCAACAAGACCGCGTAGCTTCTTCCGAACTATCATGCAAAGAACGGAGAACCCACGGTTATCTTTGAAGCTAATGAGATGAAAAATCTCGCGGATGCCTTCTGCTTCACCCTCATAGGGAAGTTTTCCCACGACCGACCAGAATACAATGCGTTATATGACTTTGTGGCCTCGCTAAAGCTTCGTAAAATGGTGAAGATAGCCAACTTCGATGGGAAGCATACTCTGTTGCAGCTCAAGGATGAGGACGACTTCCTCATAATTTGGCTTCATGGTACATGGAACGTAGCTGGCTATCCTATGCGTGTCTTTAAGTGGGTGCCTGATTTCTCCCCATCGGTGGAATCCTCGAAGTCCCTGGTATGGTTTTCATTCCCTAGACTTCCTCTTCATCTCTTCAACAAACAGGCCTTGCACTCCATAGCTGCTTGCTTGGGCAAGCTTTGGCTCCTAGACGAAGCTACAGCTTGTGTTACTAGGCCAAGCGTAGCTAGAGTCTATGTGGAAATTGACTTGAAATTAGCTCCTCCACACAGAATTTGGATAGGCTGTAACATGGAGGAAGGCTTCTGGTAAGAGATTATTCCAGAAGTCATTCCAGCTTACTGCATTAGCTGCCTAAAACAGGGCCATACTCTAGCTGAATGTACGGAAGGAGGCTTTAATAAGGAGAGGGAGGATAGTAAGGAGTTTAGGAAAGGAAGAGAAGAATGGGTTAAAGAGATGGCTAAGAAGGGGGAGATAAAAAATGGAGAGATTGGAGAAGACTTTCCAGTAGACAACTGGAAGAATAGCAGGGTAGAAGGGAGGGAGAAGGGAAAGAGAAGTGAGCAGGGAGATAAGATTGAGGAGGTGTTTGAACAGAAAAAAAAATCCAAAAGAGAGTAAAGAAAGCATGGAAAAGGCTGAGGTTAGTAAGGTGGAAGAAGAGAAGCTGTACAAGAGAGAGGAGATTAGAGCATGGTTAGAGGACATGGAGGAAGAGGCAAGAAAGGTAGGCCTAGGTAACTGGAAAGGCAAGAAGAGGGTAAGTTATATAGAAGGAAAGATAGGAAGCACTGATATTATAGATTATAATATTGCAGTGGAGCATGATTGGGAGCAAGATGACCTCCTAGAGTTGGAGGTAAAGTGATGGCCCGCCGAAATAAATAGTAAGATAAAGGATTGTTTAAACACTCCATTAGATGACTTTTGGCAAGGTGAGCAGGTCATGTCTTCACATACATTGCAAAGCAGACAGAATGCTATACATGATATTAAAAGCATGGCAAAATCTTTAGAAAAAATTGGTATATTAAAAAAAACAGAATTTCCACCGTCTAGCTCAAGTAAACCACCAAGAAATACGAACAAGTCCATAGGCATGAAATATAACTCTAAATGTATTACTAGAGCTCAAGCTAGATCCTCTTAAATGTTTAATTATTTGTATTGGAACATAAGAGGGGTTGCTAATTCCCCGACATTAAATAGAATTAAAAACTTTATTAAGATACATAACTTCAAAATGTTAATTTTAACCGAACCATTAGTTAATAATAATTAATTGGAAAAATATATAAATAAGATATGTCTCCATAAAGCTTTCTCAAATACTAATGGTAAGATCTGGGTTATGTGGGATATTGCGATAGATATTGAAATATTGTCAGAAACAGAGAAAATGATTAATTTTAAAATTAAAAATCATTCTGAAGTAATATACTCGGCGGTATATGCTAAAAATACTAAAGAAGGCAGGAAAAGCTTATGGAAGGATATGCGAAACATTGCAAAAAATAATACTCCATGGGTCATAGGAGGGGATTTCAATGTTATTAGAAACCTTAAAAAAAGAAGGGAGGAAGACCACCTGACCCAGTAGCAATAGCTCATTTTAATGAAGCTATTGCTAATGCTAATCTCATTGAAGCATATTATTTAGGATCAGATTTCACATGGTGTAATAATTGGAAGAGTAGAGGAGCAATCTGATTCAGACTAGATCGCATCATATTTAACACACAATGGTTAGATAAGCTGGGAGGATTAACGGTTAATCACTTAAGTAGGACATGTTCTGATCATAGCCCACTTTTAATAACATTACATAGAAATGAAGGAAAATATAACGGTTTTAGATTTCAAAATATGTGGGGGTTGCATAAAGATTTTGATAAAGTCTTAAAGGAATCATGGGATTTACCAGTGGAAGGTAACCCGATGCAAATTCTAGCACAAAAATTACGAAACTTAAAATATACATTGTTATCATGGAATAAGAAGGTTTTTAGAAATATTTTCAAAAAGATACAAGAGACTGAACAAAAAGTTTCTGACCTAGAAATAGAATATGAGAAAAGATCGGATGAAATATGAGAATAGAACTTAGTAAGGCAAAAGCTAAACGAAGACTAAAGATGCACATGGAAGAAGTTATTTGGAAGCAAAAATCTAGAATTAAATGGTTAAAAGAGGGAGATAAAAATACAAAATTCTTTAATATCATGGCAAAAAGTAAGAATCAGAGGCTTAAAATAAAAGGATTAAGGAATACCAAAGGGATATGGTTAGATAAAGAGGAGGAAATAAAGTATGAATTAGAGGAATTTTTCAAAAATCACTTATGTGATTTAAACAGGAGTAGTGGCCGTACATTAATAGATAAGTTAGAGAAAAAAGTTACGGAAGAGGATAATAAAATGCTAGAAGAAACCCCGAATGAAGAAGAAATAAAAGAGGCAATATTCAGGGCTAATAAAGATAGTGCGCCATGCCTAGATGGCTGGAATATTGGCTTTTTCCAACGCAGCTGGCCCTTAATAAAAAAAGAGCTATGTAGAGCAATTGCCTAGATTTTTACGGGAGCAGAAATTACAAAGTCTTGGGCAAACTCTTACATTGTATTAATACCCAAGAAAGCTAACCCACAAAGAGGTGAAGACTTTAGGCCGATTAGTCTGTGTAATATGATTTATAAAATTTTAGCAAAAATCCTTCAAAACAGAATGAGTAGAGTTCTCTCAAAAATTGTTTCATTAGAGCAAGCAGGCTTTGTTAAGAATAGATTGATGATGGATAACATCAATCTCGCTTCGGAAATGATTAGAGAAATAGGTTCTAAAGTAAGAAAAAATAATGTAATAATTAAGCTGGACCTGTCAAAAGCCTTTGATAGAGTTGAGTGGGATATACTATGTTATATCATGAAAAGTTTGGGTTTTTCTGAACTCTGGATAGACTTAATATATAGATGTATTTCCAATTTATGGATAAAGATTCTAATTAAAGGCCAGGCCGGTGATGAATTTAAACAAACTAAGGGCCTTAGACAAGGAGACCCACTTTCTCCATCTTTATTCAATTTATACATAGTTCTGTTCATTGTTAATTTTAAAGAAAAAATAATAATGAGTAATATTTTAGCTTTTAAGCACCCAAGAAACACACCGATAATAAGTTGTTTGGCATATGCGGATGATGTAATTATTTTTAAAAATGCCAGCAGAAGATCTTTGAGAAATTTAATGAGCCTCACGCAAACATTAGAAGAAGAGACGTGTCAAAAGTTAAATAAAAATAAATGTCAATTCATCATAGCAAAAAAAGCGTCAGAAAAGATAGCACAAAGAATTAAAAGGGAAACGGGTTTTATACAAGAAAAAGGAGCGTTGATGTATCTAGGTTGTCCGCTTTATGAAGGAATGGTGAAAGAGGAATACCTAACCTTCCTAGTGGAAAAAATTAAACAAAGAATTGCATGCTGGAAAGAGAGAATGCTAAGCATGACGGGAAGAATTACACTAATTACACACGTATTAGAATGATCATTATCCCACATTTTAATGACTATTAGGCCACCTAAAATTATCATAAATAAATTAGAAAGAGAAATGACTACTTTCATATGGGGAAAAAAAGAAGGTAAAAATAAGCTGCATTGGAAAAAATGGAAAGAATTATGTTACCCTAAAGAGGAAGCAAGATTAGGTTTTACTAGCTTAGACATTACGGGTAATGCTTGGGCTTGCAAAAATTGGGGTAGAATGAAGGAAAAGAATAATCTTTGGGCTACATATATTAGGGCCAGGTATGGTATAAACAATAAAGTGCTTAAGGACCCAAAAAAGGCATCAAATACTTGGAAAATAATGCGTAAGTAGCAAAGTATAGTTGAAAAACATTCAATATTAATTAATAATGGGTGGAAATGGTCCTTGACTCCACATGGAAAATTTACATTAAGTAGCACGAAACAACTAGTTAGAAAAAGGACTACTCAACCAGCAATTTTTGGGGAAATATGGGCAAAGGGGATCCCACAAAAAATAAATGTTTTTATGTGGAAATTAATTTCTAATGTTATCCCGGTTGACGAAAATATTCAGAAAAAAGGTATAAAATTGCCTTCGCGGTGCGAATGCTACCATCAAAATATAGAAACCACGAACCATTTATTCTCAACAGGAAAAATAACAAAAAAGATTTGGTGCATTCTTGATAAGGAGGTAGGAATAGTTGAACGAACCTGCAGCCTTTTAGAGAGACTAAAAAACTGGGGCAAAAAATAGATAAAAAATAAGATCCTAAAATGGTTAAGAGAAGATATTCCTCATATAACACTTTGGTGCTTGTGGAAGTCTAGAAATCTTAGTAGATTTGATGGTAAATGCATGAAAGTTGAGTCTATTGTAGAAGAGATTAGGAGAGAAATCTCCTTTATCTCTCCTTGTAGCCCAATAAGAATTAGAAAAAGAGGGCTAGAGGAATATAACATAAGGACATGGGGTCTAGTAACCTGTGAAAAAAACCTACCAGTAATTAAAATAACAAGCTGGCAAAAGCCTGCACAAGGTACACTTGTGTTCAATACGGATGGGAGCTTTAAAATGGACATGGGAATGGCAGGGGGTGGAGGAGGGATAAGAAATGAGACAGGAAGAATAATGAAAGCTTTTACAATGAGTGAAATAGTCTCTTCTGCTTTACATTCAGAAATTAACGCTTTACATAAAGGGTTACAAATTTGTAAAGAAAACAGTTATTTTAATGTTCAAGCACAGGTAGATTCGAGTCTATTGGTAGATTTAGTATTTGGCAAAATACAATTATGAAAATTTGAAACAGAAATTGGTAAGATAAAAAAGCTGTTAAGAGAGTTGAAAGGTGAAATAAAACATATCTTTAGAGAAGCTAACACTTTAGCAGACAAACTAGCGGAAGAAGGTGCTAGTAGAGGCCTGCAGATATTCCAAGAATGGATTATGCCAGATAGGGATAGAGGAATAATAAACTTAGATAAAATATGCTACCCATACATCAGAATAAACAAAGTAGGGTAAGAATAACATTAATTAAAATTACTAGAACTAGGCGGAAGTGTTTTGATATGCTCAAGAGGGGGAGGTAGATATAGAGCTCCCCCGGCCCTGAGGGGGACTATATTGGCAGGATTAAGAAGTGAAATTGTTAAACTATTGTTGCTGCTGTATTTTTTGCAGGTTTAAGAAGTGATAATATTAAACTGTTGATGGTGCTGTTTTTTGCTATTTTGCCGCTGTTTATTGTTTTCTAATTGTTAATTTGCTGCGGTATTTTTGTAAGACTAAGAAGAGAAAATATTAAACTGTTGAAGATGCTGTTTTTTGTTCTTCTAATTTGTTAATTGCTGCTGTTTTTTGTAGGGTTAATTTTGCTGCTAAACTGAAATTTTCTAAGTTGTTTAGTCGCTGGTTTACCTGTCTGAGGGGGACCATATTGGCAGGAATAAGAAATGAAATTGTTAATTTATTGTTGCTGCTGTATTTTTACAAGATTAAGAATTGATGGTGCTGTTTTTTGTTGATTTTGCTGCTGTTTTTTGTCTTTTTAAATTGTTAATTTTGCTGTTGTATTTTTGCAGGATTAAGATGTGAGTCGATGGTGCTGTTTTGTTTTTTAATTGCTGTTCTTTTTGTAGGGTTAATATTGCAGTTTATATATATAGTGCTTTCGAAAAGAACACATAATTATAAGTTGATTAGTCACTAGTTTATTTGCCTACTTCCCGAGTTGGTTCTTTCTAGTGGTAGATTACATTCTAGACTGATCACCTGGCCCTGTGGGTGATCAGCAGACTTGCAGTGAAGCCATAGAACACATATATAACACGGGCTTGGAGGCGGTTTAATGATTGATTTATCTGTTATAGTCTGGTTTTTTTTAAAGTGAATTTTCTCATAGTTTATTGAGAGCTATGCAAAAAGTTTTAGGCCTTGCTACAGCTCGTGAAAAGCCGAAAAAGACAGAGCATTTCCAATTTAAAAGGCGCGACAAAGAAAAACGAGAGTGAATGAAATGTATACAAAGAATACGTTTCTGCTAAAAATTAATGTGTTGTAAAAGCATAGTAAGGGACAAGGAGCATAAGGTAGATAAGTTATACGGTAGGCGTGCTGATTTTCTTTACATATTGCAGGCATAACCACTGGAGCATATAAAAGAAGGAGGACGGTTGATAAATACTCAGGAATGACGCGAATTACAGGACTTGGGACACGGGGAAGACGCGAAGACAGATGATGAGTACAGGATACGGCCGAACAATACAGGAAAATTAAAAGGAAAGATGGGCCGAAAATAGAGGCCAATCAAGTGGCCAGACAATGTAGAACAAAGCCTCCATTTTTTCTAGTTAAAATCTATTTTATAAAATGAATAAACGCTTATTTGATAAAGATATTTAAAATCCAATATGTTAGCTAGTAGGCTTAAGGTTAAGATGGGTGTAAGAGGGCTAAGGGTAGATATAGGTTGTAAAAATGGTATTCCTCCGCCAAAAGAGAGGGTTATTAATAATAAAACAAACTTTAAAAAAATATATACTTATAGATAGATACACAGATAGATAAATATTAGATAGATGGAGAGTTAGTTAAATAGATATATAGACAGACTATAGATAGATAGATTGACAATTTAACAAATAGACAGATAAATTGATTGATTGATTAATATACACTTAGAAAGATAAACAAATAGACATGTATAGATATAAAAAGATATACTAATAAACAAATAGATAGAAAGATAAATATTAAAGATAAATAGATGTATAGATAGATAGATATACATATAGATAGATAAATAGTTAGCCAGAAAGATATATTGATAGATTGATAGACATATAGATTGATAGACATATAGATAGATAAACAAATAGATAGAAAGATAAAAAGATAGATAGATAGTAAGATAGATAAATAGTAAAATTGATAGATTGACAGATAGATAGATAGATAGATAGATATATAGATATATTAATTGATAGATAGATAGATAGATAGACACATAGATATATATATATAGATAGATAGATAGACAGATAGATAGATAGATAAAAAGATAGATTAATTTATTGATAGATATATAGATAGACATATAGATATGTAGATAGATAGATAGAATGATAGACAGATAGACTGAATGATAGATAGAAAGAATGATAGATATATAGACAAAAAAAGAGTTAGAAAGAAAGATAGACACATTGGCACATAGCTAGATATATATATATATATATATATATATATATATATATATATATATATATATATATATATATATATATATATAGATAGATAAAGATACGCAAAAAGATAGATAGATAGATAGACAGATAGATATAATTAGATAGGTATATTGGTAGATAAAGAGAAATATAGAAAGATAGATATATAAATGCACAGATCAACAAATAGATAGATAGACAAATAGATAGATATATATATATATATATATATATATATATATATATATATATAGATAGATTGAAAAATAGGTAGATAAATAGGAAGATAGGAAGATATGTATATAGATAGATAGATAGACAAATAGATAAACGAGATAGACTAATAAATAGATAGGAAGATGGATAGATGATCAGACAAACAGATAGATAGATAGACAAATAGATAGATACATAGTTATATAGATAGAATGATAGATAGATAGAAATTTAAACTAATAAACATTTAGATACCTTTGCACATTGATTGATAGATAGATTGACAGAAACACTACTAGATAGATAGACAAATAGACAAATAGATAGATAGACTGACAGATAGATAAATAGATAAATAGATAGATATACATATAGATAGATATACATATAGATAGATAGATAGAGGCAAACATATAAATAGATAAAGAGATAGACATATATTCAAATAGACTAAAAGTTTAATTGATAGTTTGGTAGTTTGATAAATAGCTAGATATTTAGTTAGATAGTTAGATAGTTAGATAATTAGATAGATAGACATATAAAAATATATATGAATAGAAAGATGCATTGATATATAGATAGATAGATAGATAGAGAATAAATAGACAAACAAATCGATGGATGGATAGAAAGATTGTAAGACAGACTTATAGATAGACAATCAGACATCAGATATATAGATAGATTGATAGATAGATAGTTAAATAGATAGACATATAAAAAAAGTGAGATAGAGAGATATATAAATAGCCATATACACACAGACATAAAAAGATATAGAAAGATAGACCGATAGACAAATACACACATAGACTGATAGAAATGTAGATTGATAGAAAAATATGCATATAGATAAGTTGATAGATATATATAAAAATTGACTGATAAATAATAGAAAAATAGACAGACAAACAGACAAACAGATAGATATACACATAGAGAGAGATGAATAGATAGATAAAGATATATAAAGATAGACTGATAGAGAAATTGTCAGATTAATAGATAGATAGATAACACTACAAGAAAATATTGATTTAGCTAGGAAAATTTAGCTTGATATAATATCCATAGCTAATTTGCGAGGCATTAGCTAGGGAATAACAAAGAATTTTTGATTTTAGATTAAAATAAAATTTTATGACGGATTAATGATGGATTAGAGATGAAAATATTTGATTGAAAATATTATATTGCTAATATCTTTGAAGATTTGCACGCAAAGAAAAGTAGAGAATTTAGCAATGTATTTAGTGATGGATTAGCAACAAAAATATTTGGTTAAAAAATTTCCGTCGCTAATGTATTTTCATATATTTCTCGCAAATAAAAGGGTAGAATTTAGCGATGGATTTAGCGATGAAATTTCTTTAGCTGATTAGATCGAGACAAATTCATCGCTAAATTATTATCTGAAATGTTTTTTTTACTATTTTATATTTTATTGCTAGTGATTATTCCTTAAATTTTTTTTCACAAAATATTTCTATTTAGATAAGGATTTCTATAGCTATTTGGGCTAGAAATAATTTTCATCACTAATCTTTAAAGATTTAATTTTTTATATATATTATTTGTTTTAAAATTTTATTTAATTTTGTATATTAATTGTACATATGTCATGGTCTATAGGTGAGTGATTCTTGAAAGACACATTATTCTCGTATAATTATAAAAATAGATTATTATAAATAAATAATATAAAAAATATATTAATACAAAAAAAAATTAATTTTAATACAGACAACAATAACTATTAATAAAGACTATAATAACTATTAATAAAGACTACAATAACATTAAATAATTAATTCTATAATTTTAAAAATTTTTAAAGATATTTAAAAAAAAAAGAATAAACATTAAAATTTCTACTAATAAAAAGATTAAATAATTCATTGTATAATAAAATATAATATATAAATAAAAATATCATAATTAATGAAAAAACTAGTAAATACTAATATTATTTTAAGTATAAAAAATAGTTTTCTACCTAAATGAAATTTTTTTAAAAAGAATTGCTAAAAAATTTCGAAATTTTTGAATCATAAAAAAATTATTTTTTTTTATAATATTTAAATCAAAATAAATTGATATTTAAAGATAAATACAAAGATGTTGCCCCTATTGAAATTTATAAGAACTAAATAATTGAGTTAAATTTATACTAATAGAATTTAATATTTCATTATTATTAAATTTAATAAATATAAATTTTTCTTAATATTCATCTCATTAAGTAATTTTAAAATTTTATAAATTATAAATTATATCAAATAATATTAAATTTTATGCCTTTAAAATAAATTCATATTACCTTCATAAAAATTAATATGAATACTTAAAAATTTATAAACTTAAAATATATATATTTATATAGTTTTTAACATAAAGAGTATCTATAGATTTTTAGGAAAGTGGCTTGAAGACCAAAAATCTTTTCATATATGTCTTGCTATTTTAAGTTTACAAATTTTGTAGCCATTTAATTTGTTTTCCCATTTGTAAGGCCAAATATCTATTTTTTGAAATTATTTATATATTTATTGTTTAATTAATTTGATAATTAAAAATTAAAAGGTGTTTGGTTTTCATGCGTGTCTTGCTACACACATATTAACTTGTTGAAATAATTTATTAAGTAAAAAAAATATGTCTTTATGTTTTATATATATTTTATTGTATATTAAATGTTTTGATAATTTAAAATTAAAATATTAATGGAATTTTAAAACCTAATAAAACTTAATAAACTTAATAAACATAAGTGATTTTGTTCAGCATGTGCAAACATAAGTCGCGAATGTCCATAGAAACATATGGCTAGGGTTTGGGAAACATGAACACTACACGAAATCGACACATTATCATAGTCATGGAATACCCATAAAAAAATATCTGATCTTTAAGGACCGAAAACAATTTGCATCATGCTAATTTTACTGAACTACGAGTATGACAGAGATAAACCAGTGCTATCGTAATAGCCTTTGCTCATATGACCCTTGCTGCGAGTGCAGATGAGAATCAAATTGTTCTAATGATTGTTCATAGCAAATGCATTATTTGATTAGCTTTTCGTCTTTCAATATTTATTTAACCTAATATTTTGAATGTAGCATTTATGTATCATTATCAACTGTTAGCAATTTTATGTTTAAAAGCAATTGAACCGATAATGCGTCATTATTTATAGGGGCACAGATGTTTACAATAGGCCTGGGTTTGGGAGACGAGAAGGATATCATGGTTAGAGGCTTTGAAGAGGCAAAGAAGTGTGAAAGAGTGTATATTTAAGCATATACTTCTCTCCTATCCTTTGGTCTCTCATTCAATTGTAGTAATGGTGTAGGGCAAATTCATCATCCTTTGTCATTCTCCGCCATCATCGTCCACCATTATTGTCCATCATCTTCATACAATAAGAAAATTTTGATTTAGCTAGGGATCAATCCCTAGCTAAATTGCGAGGGATTAGCTAGGGAATAGCAATGTATTTATGATTTTTCTTTGAAAAAAATTACAACGGATTAGCGATAGAAAATTTTTCGTAAATTTTGCTCAAGAAATGTAGGGGATTTATCTAAACATTTAGCGATGGATTAGTGACGAAAATTTTTCGTAAATTTCGCTCAAGAAAAGCGGGGAATTTAGCAACGGATTTAGCAACGGAATATCTAATGCTAATAAAAAACTGAAATTAGCGATGGATTTAGCGACAGATTTTTCCTAGCTAATAAAATTCATGATTTAGTGATAGATTTAGTGGTTGAATTTACCTAACTAATAAAATTCATAATTTAGTGACGGATTTAGCGACAGATTTTCCTCAGTTAATTATATACTGAATATATTGATCGATTTTAGCGACATAACATCCCTAGCCAATTACATTCTGTATATAGCGATGGATTTTAGTGACAGAAATTTTTTAGATAATTAAATATGGAATATAGCGATGGATTTAGCGACAAAACTTCCATAGATAATTAAATCCGGAATATAGTGATTAATTTAGTGACAGAACTTTCCTAGCGATAGATTTAGCTCTAAAATTTAGCAACCTAATTTTCACTTTGAAATAAAAAAAATAAAATATCATTTTCCAATTTAAGAAATGGTGATTTAAACACTTTATCTCCACAGAGATAAAATCTCATGCCAGCATCTAGTCAAAAATAATAATAATAATAATAATGAAAAGAAGAATAAGATTAATAAAAAGAATAAGAAGAATAAAAAGCTTGAGAAGATTGAAAAACCCACTGCTATAAGAACTAGAGAGAGAAAGTAAGATGTTTAGAGAGAGAAAGCTTCAAGTTGTGTAAGAATAAGGCTAATACTTAGCCAAAATGGGGCAAAATGACTTCTTATTCAATAAGAAGTCTTTTGTGAGTTTATTTAAGGAACCCGAGATATTGCATATGAGGTTTGGAAATAAAAATGGCATGGCACCATTATACATTCCCTCGGTAGATCTAGATAAACTTGCCGAGCCTTTGAATTACACCTAATAGGGAAATTTTTATATGGAAAACCTCTTGCGAAGGAATTTCATGAGTTTATAGAAATCTTGAAGCTTAAGGGTTCTATAAAAATTGTGGATTATGATGCTAAGCATATGGTTCTTCAATGCCTTGAAGAGGGAGATTTTCAAAGGTTATTGATGATGCGTCAATTCATAATTAAGGACTTTTCAATGAGAATTCTAAAATGGATGATGGAATTCAACCCAAAAGAGAAGGCCCGATAGCCCCAGTATGGTGTATTTTTCCTAATTTACCTTTCCATCTATACAATAAGCAATCTCTCTTCATCTTGGAAAAATGTATGGGCAAACCAATAATGATTGATGAGGCCACTGCCTCAATGACTAAACCAAATAATCCAAGGATTTGCGTGGAGTTTAATCTCTTCTCATGGCCTCCACAAAAACTATGGATAGACATCGATAATGAACAAGGGTCCTAGTAGTTAATTGTGCCTGAACATATCCCCAAATATTGTTTAAAATGTAATAGAATCAGCCATGGGTAAGAGGAATGTAAGAATGGGATGGGTAGAAATGATACATTGGAATAATATTATGGTAGAGACAAGGGTAAAACTGCATGGGTTAGAAAAGATATAAACAAAGAACTAATGCTATGTCTGAATATACACAATTATAAGGAGGAAATGAAGGTGGGCAGTGAAGGGGAGAAGGAGAATAATACCCTGCTGGATAACAATAAAAAATAGAAGGAAAATATGGGCAAAGCATACACGTTTAATGAGGGATAATGGGGAGGAAAAGAGCAAGGTCTAGAGTGGGCAGTGGTGGTATACAACAATAAGAATAAGGGGGAGATAGTTGAAAAAAACAAAGAAATAAAAAATAAAATTATAGATAACAAGGAAGAAAATAGTAACGCCTCTAAGGCATTTTCTCATCTAAATGCTGTAAATAGAATATTAGTGGAAAACACCCTAATAGCAGGTGTAAATAGGAGGGTCAACTAGTCTATCATGTTCTTGGGTCTCTTGTTCTTTGTGGGTCAACTAGACTCTATTGGTAGTGCTTGTAATGTTACTTCATGAAGCTGCATGTTCTAGGTGCACAGTCTGGAGGTTTGTGGTGCGTCCAGCGATGATGGTAGATTATTTAAGTGTAGTTCTATAAGGGAAGTGCGAATTCTGGGTATCTTGAAGCATTCTTGCTTTGTTGAATTCTATGTGCACCTAAAATCATCTAAATGGATTTTTCTGCTGATGGAAACCCCATTGGGTGCTCATTTCACTCTGTAATCTATATGAAATATGTTAGAGGAGGATATCTTAAGGCATTTTTTGCTCTCTCTCTCTCTCTCTCTCTCTCTCCTCCATTTATCTCTCTCTCTCTCTCCCCCCCACATCTATCTTTCTCTTTGCAGTAGCAATGGAAACAAATGCGGTATATACATATGTATATAGTCAGTATATACATACACAATACTACAATATTTTATGTAGATATATACTGAGAATATATATGTACTCAGTATATATGTACGCATAATACTGCAGTTTATATGTACTTATACTACAGTAATATATGTACGAGTGAAATATTACTATATTTGTACATAATTACTACAGTAATATATATTTATCAAAACATAGTTTTTATTTATTTTATTTTGATTTGGTGGTTTAAATTTCTTACAGAGATGGTACAACATTATTTCCCATATGAAGCTTATATAAGTGAAGACATATTTAAACAAACATGATGCACCCTGACTCGGATAGCATTTTCGCATCAGGATGTTGGTGATCGGAGGAGCAAAGGGAGAGAAAGCAATGTCAATGTATTGATAGATTATACTTTATGCACAGTCAGTAGATACATTGATTAATAAGTAGTAATATAATTTTTGTTATTTTTTTGTTTTAGTTATTTAAAATATTGTATTAAAATAAGATATTAAATGAATTTTTTTGTTTAATTTAAAATTTTTATTTATAGCTTCTATTTTTATTAAATTTAATTTTAAAATATTAAATTATTTAATTAAAATTTAGTATAAGCTGTATGACAATCTACTTTAATTTGTGTTTGTTTATGTCTATAATAACTATTTTTATATACTTGTAAAATGTTTGTGTGTCTCTGAATTTTGTGGGTAGAGTTTTAGCCTATTATAGGCATGTAAAAACCTATTATCGGTAGCAGTAGCGGTGATAGTGGTGGCATCGTGGCAAAGGCGGTTGCGTAAGCGGCAACGGCAGTAGAGGTGGCAGTAGTAGTGGCGGTGGCGGGTGCTGCAGCGGCGGTAACGACGGGGACCACAGCGGTGGCAGTAGCGGCGGGAGCGGCAGTGGCGGCATCGGAGGCATCGGTGGGGGCCACAGCGGTGGCAGTAGTGGCGGGAGTGGCAGCATCGGAGACAGCGACAATGCCTACAGTAGCAGCTACATCGGAAGCAGTAGCGATAGTAGTGGTAGAGGTGGCAATGGTAGTAGTGATGGTGGTGGTAGCAGTGGCAACAACGATGACAATGGCAACACCGACAGTGGGGGCAGCAATGGCAGCACCATGCAATGGCAGCATCGGCAACGGGGGCAGTGGCAGTAGCCACTACAGCGGCCAGCAGCGTCAGCCACAGCATCATTGGCGGTGGTGATGGTGATAGTGGTAGTGGTATTGGTAGCGACAGCAATAACAGCAGCAGTGGCAGGAGCAGAAGTGAGAGCAGAAGAAACAACACCAATTGAGGTATATATGTATGAATAAAGATAGTATATCCGTACGAATTAAATCTGTATATACGTACATATAATACTGTAGTATTATATGTACGTATATATTGAGTATATTTGTACTCAATTTATATGTACACATAATACTACTATTTTTATGTACATATACAGCAGTAATATATGTACGAGTGAAATGCTAGTATATATTTACATATATACTGCAGAATTATATATGTATCAAAACATAACTTTTTTTTAATTTGACAGAGTGGTTTAACTTTCTTACAGATATGATACTTCATTGTTCCTCATACAATGCTTTTATAAGTGATGAGAGTTTTCACTAGACATTACGTGCCGTGACTCGGACAGCTTTGTCGTAGTAGAAAAATAATGATCGGAGGAGTAGAGAGAGAGAAAGCAATGTCAATGAATGGATATATTATCCTTTATACACTGTTAGTAGATACATTGATGAATAAGACTAATTAAAATTTTGTTATTTTATTGTTTCAATTATGTAAAATATTGAATTAGAATAAGATATTAAATGATTTTATTTTTTGTTTATTATAAATTATTTATAATTTCAATTTTTTTTCAATTTGATATAAAAATATTATATTATTTAATTAAACAATTTTAAAATAAATTAAATTCTTAAATTATTTTTGAAATTAAAATAGCTAGGGAAAAATCCCTTGCTAAATTAGCAAGGGAAAAATCCATTTCTAATTTAGCTAGGGAATTTTTCCAAACTTATTTAGCTAGGGAAATCTTAAATGTAGCAAATGATTTTCTGTCGCTAAATTTATTTAGCTAGGGACTATTTTCGTCGCTAAAATTAATCGACCAGCACATTAGCTTGGGATTCTTCCGTCGTTATTTTTGTTTAGCGATGGAAAATCTCATTTAGCTTGCGAATTTAGCTAGGAAATTTGTCTTTTTTAGCAAGAGATTTTTCCATCGCTAACTTTTTAGCTAGGGACACTTTCCATCGCTAAATTTTAGCAAGAATCACTTTGAATAGGGGAACTATCCATCGGTAATCCATCGATATATCTCGTTTAGCGATGGAATCGCCCATTTAGCTAGGGAATTATCCCTAGCTAAATGTGATTTTTCTTGTAGTGTGTACTGAACATACAAAATACATGTTAAATATGAAGATATATAAGAATCTATCAAAATAATCCAATATATCGATGTTTTTTGGAATGGAACTAAATCTAGGTAAACATTGGATAAATACACTTGCAATATCAAATTTAGTTTTGATAGTTCATATTTGAAAAGAAACCAATTGTGTCATTGATATTGTTGCAAAAAAAAAAATAATAATAATGTATAACTATGTGTGCAATAACACATGTAACTATAATTATAATTAAAACTTATAACAATATATATATATAACTATATGTTTAACTATATATGTATAACTATTTATAAATATTTGTATAACTATATAAACTTTTTATAACTATATTTAACTATATTAGTAACTATGTAAACTATTTTTATAACTATATTTTTAACTATTTTTTTAACTATATAATAATTTATAACTATATGTTTAATTATATATAAATATTTTTCTAACAAAATATACTATATGTATAATAATATATAACTATATATAATTGTATTTTACTATATGTATAACTTTAAAAATGTTATATATAATTATATCTTTAAATACATACATATTTATAACTATATGTATATTTAAATATAATTATATATAACTCTATTTATAACTAAATATATTAGAGGTATAAGAATATATAACTATTAATAATTGACTTTTACTATATGTATAACTACTTTTATAAATAAAAGGATAATAACATATAACTATACATAACTTTTTAAAAATATATATATAATTATATATTACTATGTATACTTATATGTAACTATATTTATAACTATATGTATAATAGTTTATGATGACTATATATAACTATGAACTATTATAACTAAAAAAAATATTTTACCAATCAAATTTTAGTAAATGGATTAAATCTATTAATAAATACGAACATAATGCCATCAAAATTTTAATTTGGAGTTTTCCAACTGATTTAATAATAGATTACCATATGATATTTTTTAAATGATAAGGTTACACTCTTTTGATTACCACTAGAACCAACAAAAGGCTTGGCTGGTCCTCCTGGTGTTTGGAAGAGCACGTTAGCTTCTAAAGTTGTGAGACGCACAAATAAATAGTCTCACGCAGACACAGCCTCATTTTTTCATTCGAAGCCATTAGACATTGCCACGGTCCTTCCTATGGAACGGTTCCATCTTTATTGATCCCTACTGGATCAAAAAGAGGCTAAGCTTCTATCATCTTTTCATGCATTCTTAAATACTTTATTTTTTCCCTCTCTCTCTCTCTCTCTCCAAACATCATTACTGGCCATCATTTAGATATTTGTTGAAGTTTTTGTTGTCATCAATATAGTTAAGCTAAAAAAGACCCCAGCAATAATATTTGCTCTCTTTATTAGCTAATTTATACCAAATATTTTTTTATTAAATTATCACTATCCCTTCAATTTTTATTTAATATATTGAAATAATATGTTTTCATGTTTGTTTTTGATACTCTTATTTCGTGCGATTCTGTGTTGTCGCTGTTAGACCCTTGACTACATGTTATCATTCATCGGTGGAATTAAACTATTGAATTGTTAATTATCTTAATGATTTCTAATGAAATTCAATTAAATGTGTTCATTCTGTCTATTCTCCTTCTCTTGCATGTTCATCGTTTAAAGGATGATGACTGGCTGAACACGTGGAACTAGGGCTATTACAAGCCATCATTCAAGGAGCATATTGGTCTGCAACTAATACCTAGTGTGGACGACCACAACAGAAAGCCTTTCTTACCAAGACTAGATATTAACAACTTTATTGTTAATGCCAAAAATCCATTCCATCTCCACGAATGCATTGTTTCCAACACCTCTCTTGCACTACATTACATGAAAATGGCTAGATAAACCAAAGAGATAAGTTTTTGAACATGTTACCTCCAAATGCTTCTTATCTTATTCTCAGAGAAACTTATGGAGCTCAACCATTGTAGATTCTACACCCAAATGATTCTTTGTAAGATGAAAGGATTTGTAAGATTGATCAACCAAGCCATGACGAACAAGATGGTCAACCCAAGAGAAAGCAAAGTGGGATCCACCAAGAAAATCAAAACTATAGAAACCATGGAAACCAAAGGATCCAAACTTCATTCATATTCCATGTTTGAAAGCTCCAAAGAAATGCTTGGACATGGTCATCAATAGCAATGACATGGATATCTCTGGCATTCCCATACCAGTATGCACTTGCACAAGCAAGTCTTAATAGTGCTATCGATGGGGTTGAGGTGGCTGCTAATCTGCATGCTGCACAACTAGCACATCGATGTATCCCCAGCTTTTGATCATGAAAAGAAGAGGAGTGAGAATAGCTGGGAGGAAGATGAGTCAAGATGCCTTGCTATAAGAAGTTTGCAAATTTTGCAGCCATTTGTTTTATTTGAATATTTGGAAGACAAAACATCTAATTTTTGAAGTTTTGTTCCTCTTTTTTTTCTTTGAATATGAATTATTTTTATGGAGTGCATATTGTTTTTTTATAGTGCATATTATTTTTATGGAGTGCATATTAAATTCTTCTATAATTATGTTGACACATACAACGAAGTAAAGGTCCTTGCTTCTAACTAAGATAGGAACCATATGACATAAGAAGCCATAGGGTTGATGGACTAATACAATAAAGCTGAGCAATTAAAATCACTGGTGCAAGCACAAGAGAGGGGAAGAAATGTTTTTAAAATGCCACACGAGAGCATGGTGCTGTGGTTGGTGGCGAGGCAGAGCAACCCCCTTATAGACCTTGGGACCGGAAGAGAATTCTGGTTGTGGGGAGGTAGGGTGCGAACACTGATGTGCCAACCCTGGCTCATTGCTTGTCTTCTAGGTTTTCCTCTAAGAGATTTTAGATAAATTTTTGAAAATTTAAATAAGATTCGTATTTCTTATTAATGTTGGTAGTGATGTTTTGTGCCTTCTTTTGTGAAGTATAAATGGGATAATACTTTATCTACTATTCTATATCTATATCTATACCTACTGTTCTATATCTATAAGATATCCATATATGCTATAGTGTATATGTATATATACTGTAATATATATGTACATATATAATGTAGTATATGTGTACATATATAATGTAGTATATGTGTACATATATAATGTAGTATATATGTACATATATACTTAGTATATATATACATATACACTATATTATTATATGTACATACATACTATATATAACTATCTTATTGATGAGCATGATGTTTGTGATATTACTTATGTTTTGCTGGGTGCCATGTTCACTACTTTATCAATTGATACGTTATTCTATTGATTGTTTTTTTGAGGAATAATTAGCATGTCATACACATTGAGGCATGCCTGGCACGCACAAGTACACTTCGAGAATGATATTGAGGTTATTCATCCTAAGAGTTGCCCTAATAAAAATAACATGGTATATAAGGGCATTGTTTGTATGAGGTTATTCATCAAGTATATTATATTTATTTTAGGTTGTGTGATTTTTGGTAATTACCATTTCCATGCATCAATGTTTAAGTTGAACTAGAAATGTGTAATATATGGACAAGATAAAAAAATATGAGAAGATAGGAAAATAGTGTGTGCGTGTATGTGATTGGACACATATAGTTATAGTATATTCTCGTTGTATTCATGTAATTTGCATATATACATGCTTATGCATTTTTAAGTAAATGCAAAAAAATATCTGATGCAAATGTGCATGATAGTATCGTTCATTAGTTTTTTTATTACTGGATATTGCAGACCATCTCTATTAATCCCAAGCCTTTTCTTAACAACTTGACTAGGAAGATGGTCATTGTAAAACTATATATAAATGTATTTATCTACATTAATATATATAACTATATATAAACAGTAACCATAAAGAGTATACATAAACAGTATTAGGTATGATGACTTGATATCTACATCGATATACATAACTTTATATAAACAGAATACATAAACAACATACATAAACATAAGTGTATTTTATATAAGTGTAATTAAACATAACCATACATCAATATGCATGTGTGATATAATTCATATTTCATATATAAGTGTATTTTACTATATCTATAACTATAAAAATAGTATACATAAACATAACTATATATAAATATAACAATATATATTTAATATACATACATACATACATATATATATATATATATATATATATATATATATATATATTTATAAAATTATATATAAATGTATTTAACAATATGTATTCAACATATTGCTATATATAAATATATTTATCTACATCAATACCTATACATAGCCATATGTCTTCATATATATAATTACATGAAAAAAAATATATAACTACATCTAAAACATGTATAACTACATGCTTCAGAAACTTAAAATCCATTCATATCATTCATACATATTTTTTCTGGATATTGTATAAATCTTTATCATTTTCCCATATATTTTAGGAACTTAAAGTTAATTTTTTCAACCTTAAATATATTTTTATTATATTTTTATATGTTTTTATAATCATTATGATTTAATATGTTTAGATTTTGTATTTTTGTTTCACATAATATCATTTAACTAAAACTAATTTCTAATAAAATGTTCATTTGTTTAAAATTCATGTTGTAAATTTCAAAATAATTAACAATATGTTTGTGTAATAAATATTATAAAAAATATTTAAAATATATAAGTGATGTAGTTTCAATTTACAAAGATACCACTTTAAAATTAAAATTTATTTACAAAATAAAATTTTCACCTCATAATATGCAATATGTTATATTTATTATAAATAAACAATGTTTGAAATGTATTTATTAATTACAAAATACAACATTGTAATGTATTAAATTAAAAAAAAAATCTAAAAATAATTATTGAAAAAAAACAAATTCATATATTGAAATGGTCATTTATATATTTTGAATAAAATTAAAAAATAATTATATGTAGAAAAATTTACTCATGTATTTATATGGTAATTTGTTTTGTTTGAACATAAGTAAAGAAATAATTGATTTTTTACAAAACATTAAAGGCTTGTATTTATATACACTACTTTATATTTGTTTGAATTTTAAAGTTTCTAAAAATTTATTAATAACAATAAATAATAGGAAGAAATTTATCATAGACATTAATATTTTTATAAAAAATTTATATAGAAAAACAAAAACAATATTATATATTTATGAACTATATTTTCATTTTTAACATAAATGTAAAAACAAAATAATTTACAAATATGCCAACTTCATTTATTAATATGATTATAATGATAGTTATTTTAATATAGATATTAAAAAAACAACTATTAATAAAATAGAAGCTCATATATATAATTCATAATTTCATTTTATGCATTAATATGCTTCATACACACACACACACACACACACACACACACACACACACACACACACACACGCACACACACACACACACATGCATACACACACACACACACAAATATTTGTTTTAAATATAAATAATTTACAGTATTTTATAAATTATGTACAATATATAATATTTTATATTAATTAAATTTTCAAAATCAGAAAATTTTAAATACATTTACACACACACACATACACATATATATATATATATATAATAGATTCATGTGTATCTTTAAAAATACATTACCTATATAGGTATATGTGTATGTTTGTCTGGGTGTACAATAATATATGCATGCATACAAATATATACACACTACTTTGAAAATGTAGATACATGTGTGAATATATAAAAAAGAACAAAAATATGTATGCTGATATATAATGTATAGTAATGTATATGGTTGTATAAATGTGTGTATGTGTGGGGTAGTGTATATGCACATATATATTTATTCATATATATGTAAATATCAACATTAATTTTGAGAAGAAAAATACTTGAGCACATAAACATTAATATGTTCCACAAATTCGTGAGAGCATGAGCAAAAAGTGACATTATTGCAAGATACTACTAAGCTCCTATCTATAATACTTTGCCTCAAATTTTGATCAGAGTTCTACTTGCAATGATAAGGTTCGTTCAATACTACATACCATGGAGTTAAATTTTCATTCAATATTATAATTTGTTCAAATAAAAAAATTTATCTAATATCTTCTTCAACAACTCTTCTATCTTCTTTTTCTTGTCTTGATAAGCTATTTTTAATGTTGATCATATGTACATTTCTTATCTAATATCTCTAGTTCAAACTATTGTTATAGTAAAATCCATCAAATCAATCTAGGTCTGACATCTTTTTTTTCTATGAGATATTTGATTATAAAATATTTAGTATATACTATGACCTTGATTCCCAATAAATATGATATTAATTTTCCAAAAGAAAAGATTGTTGATGCAAGTTCTTTCTCTATAGTGGTGTAATTCAATTGGGCATTTGAGAGTGTATTATTATCATACTATATGATAACTATTTATAAATATTTATATAACTATATAAAACTCTTCATAATTTATATTTAACTATATTTGTAGCTATGTAAACTATTTTTATAACTATATTAATAACTATATATAACTATTTTTTTAACTATATAATATTTTATAATTATATGAGTAATTCTATAAAACTATATTTTTAACAAAATATATCATATGTATAATAATATAAACTATATATAATTGTATTTTACTAAATGTATATCTATAAAAATGTTATATATAACTATATATTTAACTATATACATATTTATAACTATATGTATATAATTATATATAAATATTTGTATGACTAAGTAATACTTTATATAATTAAATATAACTATATTTGTATCTATGTATACATATATATATTCATATAATTAAATCTATATATTTATTTATAACTTTGTATATATTTATATATAACTACTTATAACTACTTGTATGAATATATCTGTATATAATTATATGTTTAATATAAATCTAATTTTAATTATATATACTATAGGTATAAGAACATATAGAGGTTGGCCTCACTCTCTGGTGACTATCTCTTGAGGTATATTGATTTTGTTTCTTTCTCTCATTAGATCTCTTTACTGCCATATGAAAAAGTGATTTAGATTTAGTTGAAGAAATGGGGGTTACGTTCACAAAGCTGTTTAGCAAGCCGTTTGCCAACAAGGAGATGAGAATTTTGATGTTAGGTCTTGATGTTGGCAGAAAGAAAACAATTCTGTATAAATTGAAGCTTAGTAAAATTGTCACCACAATTCCTACTATTATCTTCAATGAAGAAACTGTTGAAAATAAAAACATCAATTTCATTGTGTGGGATGTTGAGGTCAAGAGAAGATTCACCCTTTCTAGAGAGATTACTTCCAAAATACCCAAGGTCTCATATTTGTGGTGGACAGCAATGATAGAGATCGAGTTGTTGAAGCCAGTGATGAGTTGCATAGGATGCTAAACAAGGAAAAGCATCGAGATGTAGTTTTGCTGGTATTTTCCAATAAACAATATCTTACCAATGTGATGAATGCAACTAAAATTACTGACAAGCAAGGACTTCAATTTCTTCACCAACACCATTGGCAAATCCAGAGCACCTGTGCTAACTCTGGCGTGGTCCTCTACGAGGGTCTTGATTGTCTCTCCATTTACATTTCTAGCAAGTCATAAACAATTTTAGCAGGATGAGACAAATTTTTTTGACAAATCTAGATCTGGATCTAATCTTTGCCTATTTTGCTTGAGTTTTGTTCTGTTATGTGGCTGTCATCATCTGTTTCCAGCGGGATTCAAATTGTAGTTATATTTATATATTGCATTCCTGAAATACAAGGCCACATTTACTTTGTTCTGATCTATTGTAAGCCAAACTTGTTTGTTTTATATTTTGTCTTTTTGCCATTGGATCCCAAAGGTATAAGAACATTTAATTATATATAATTTTCTTTGACTATATGTATAACTATAAAATATTATACATAACTATAATTTAAAATATAATTAAAAACATATATTTAATATACATTTTTATATATTAGTATATAAAAATGTATTTTACCATTTATATACCTATAGATAACTATATGTATACATAATATAAAATTATATAATAAAATATATATACCTACATGTATAAATATAAGTATAACTATATGTGTAACTATATGTGTAACTATATGAATAACTACATGTAATTGTAAAATAACATACAACATTATGTTTAACTATATGTGTATAACTATTTATAAATATTTGTATAAATATATATAAATATTTGTATTACTTTATAACACTCTATATAATTAAATATATCTATATTTGTAGCTCTGTATACATATATGTAAATTTATATATTTATTTATAACTTTATATATTTATCTATATATAAATATATATTTAACTATATTAAAATATTTATAGCTATATATACTATATGTATAATAACATATAACTATACATAATTATATCTTATTCTATGTATTACTTTAAAAGCTTTATACATAACTATATTTAAATATTTAATTTATAACTTATATTTAATATTCATTTCTATATATTAGTATATAAAAATTTATTTTACTATATCTATACCTATACATAACTATATGTATAAATATATAAAATTATATGAAAAAATATATATACCTACATGTATAAATCTTAGTATAACATTATGTATAACATGTATAAAATTATATGTATAACCACATGTAACTATATATATAGTTGCATGTATAACAACATACAACATTATGTTTAACTATATGTGTATAACTATATATAAATATTTATATAACTATATAATGCTTTATATAATTAAATATAACTATATTTGTAAATATGTATACATATAGAATTATATAAAAAAATATATATACCTACATGTATAAATATATGTATAACTAGATGTAACAATATTTATAATTACATGTATAATAACATATAACATTATGTTTAAATATATGTGTATAATTATATATAAATATTTATATAACTATATATAAATATTTGTATAATTTTATAAAACTCTATACAATAAAATATAACTATATTTGTAACAATGTATAGATATATGTAAATCTATATATTTATTTATAACTTTATTTATTTATGTATAATTATTTGTATGAATATATTTTTATATAACTTTATGTTTAACTATATAAAAATATGTATGGCTATATATACTATATCTATAATAACATATAACTATAAATAAATGTATCTTATTATATGTATAACTATAAAAGCTTTATACATAACTATATTTGTATATATTTAAATATATATTACTATATCTATACCTCTACATAACTATATGTATAACTATATAAAATTTTATGAATAAATATATATACCTACATGTATAAATATAAGTATAAATATATGTGCAACTATATTTATAACCACATGTAACTATATTTATAACCAAATGTAACTATATTTATAATTACATGTATAACAACATACAACATTATGTTTAATTATGTGTATAACTTTATATAAATATTTGTAAAAATAAATAAAACTTTATATAATTAAATATAACTATATTTTTAACTATTTATACATATATGCACACATATATGTAAATCTATATATTTGTTTATAACTTTGTATATTTTATGTATAACTAATTATAACTACTCGTATGAATATGTATATATATATATATATAACTAAATGGTTAACGATATATAATTTTTTATAACTATATATATTATATGTATAATAACATAACTATAAATAATTATATCTTACTATATGTATAACTATAAAAACTTTATACATAACTATATTTTAATATTAATTAACAACATATATTTAATATACATTTTTATATATTAGTATAAAAAATGTATTTTAGTATATCCATACCTATACATAAAAATATGTATAAATATATGAAATTGTTTGAAAAAATATATATTCATACATGTATAAATATAAGTTAACTATACATTTAACTATATGTATAAACACATGTAACTATATTTATATTATTATGCATAAAAACATACAACATAATATTTAACTATATGTGTATATCTATATATAAATATTTGTATAACTATAAAAACTCTATATAAATAGATATAACTTTATTTTTTATTATGTAAACATATATGTATACATATATGTAGATCTATATAATTGTTTATAACTTTGCATACATTCATGTATATCTGCTTATAACTACATGTATGCATATATCTATATATAACTATATGTTTAACTATATGTAACTATTAATAACTATGTTTACTATATGTATACTAACATTTAATTATATATAAGATAATACTAATTTGATGCACTAACTTTAAATTAAATGCCAAAGATATAATATCAAAAGTATGTATGCACATAGCATGAGAGTGTCCGTTGGTCAGGCTCATATATGGTATAATACAAATAAGAGTCGTACTCTTACCTATTACCAGCCTTTGGGCCTCAGGCTCATATATGAACTTATGTATGAAAAAAGATGTAAAATTTGATAGGTTTGTACCGAAGAAATTATTTTTTATTTTATATAATTCCTCATTCTAAAAGTATATTCTCTGTCTCTCCCTCTCCCGCTAATTCTTTATGTGTCACTCTCTTCCTCTTTTTCTTTCTGTGTCACACTCTCTCTCTTGTTATTTTATTTCTCACTCTCATTTCTTGCTTGTTCTCTCTCCCCCTCTCTCCCTCTCTCTTCCTTTCGCCATTTCTCTACCCCACTCCCCCCTTTCTCCCTCTCCCTCTCCTCTCTCTCTTTCTCTCTCTCTCTCTCTCTCTGTTTTTCTCTCTATCTCTCTATCTATATATCTATCTCTTTTTCTATCTCTCTCTCCCCCCCTTTCCCCCTTCAAACTTTAAATGTCATTCTTTTTTGCTCACATTTCGTGTGCATTATCTTATGTTGCTCCCTTTATCTAGTATTACCGTGATATCTATTAATCTTTATCATCCTAAAATTGCTTTATCTATACATGTAGAATGTGCAAACACATTGCCTCGATATTCATTATATTTAATTTTTAAATATTCATCTGAAAGTAATTTTATTTAATTATTAGTATATTTTGAAGTAATAGAATGTTTACTTCTAAATAATGATTAAGCATTATTTTTTGTGAATAAAACAGGGGAAAATAAGTTCAAATCATCAGTGGATGTATAGATGAATGAAATTTTGAATAAATATTTTTTGAGTGGGCTTGAAACTTTCATCAATTTTGCATGAAGCCAATCGAGATAGATGGATGGAGAAAAAATTAAGTGTCCATGTAATCATCACAAGTGTCAGAATATCCTTTTTCATGATGCAACCACTATAAGATACTATTTGGCTAAATATGGATTTGTGCTAATTTATTTTGTTTGGATTTATCATGGGGAAAGTACAATGGCTATGAACATTGACAAAAATGAGATTACTGAATCATTTTCTTGTGGTGAAGAATCATCAAACACATACCATAGAATGATAATGGTAGCTAATGGTGTTGACTTCAATATGGATTATATGGATTAACTACCTGGTACCGAAGCTCAGAAATTTTATGAAATGCTTAAAGCTATAGATAAAAAGTTGTTGCTTGTTTGTAAAACACATTCGTAATTGTCACTTGTGGCTCGACTTATGAGCATAAAGTCAAAAAATCATGTCTGAGAAATTATTTGATCAGGTGACATAACTGATGAAAGAGATTGTTTCGGATAATAATTTGATCACTAATAACTTTTACAACACTAAGTAGTTACTACGAGGAATGGTTATACAAATGGAAAAATAATTCATTATTGTTTCAATGGATGTACGTTATATTAGGGTGGTGAAAGTGATTTAATTAGCTGTGAGTTTGTTGATCATCATCGATTTAAGAAGGCATTTTGTATTGTAGAGACGTGACAAAAATTAAAAGTAGCATTTAAGAAGATGTATTATTTTCTATTAATTCTTCCATTATAGAGACTACATGCATCAAATTCTATAGCAAATAATATTAGGTGGCATTCTGAGCATGAGGTTGAAGAAGAGGTAATGAGTCATCCATCAGATTCACTTGCTTGGAAGCATTTTAATCATAGACATCAAGATTTTGCAGCCAAAAGTTGAAATGTGAGATTGGGTCTCTACACTGATGGATTTCAACCATTTGTGCAATCTAGACAATATTATTCAACATTTCCAGTGATAGTGTCACCTTATAACTTACGTCCATGGTTGTGTATGAAGAAGCAATATATGTTTTTGTCAAAATTGGTTCCAGGGCCAAAAAATCCAAAAGACATGTTGGATATTTTTTTACTGTCTCTTATTGTAGATTTAAATCATTTGTGGGATGTTGTTGTGAATACATATGATATCTCAGAGAAGAAAAAACATTATGCCAGTGGCCCTTATGTGGACGGTAACTGACTTTTCTGCATATTCAATGTTATCTAGCTGGAGTACTTTAAAATGATTCACATGCCCATATTGCATGACAAATTTCGATGCATTTAGCCTCAAAATTAGTGGTAAACAATCATGGTTTGATAACCATCATAAGTTTCTATTTACGAATCATCCATTTCAAAAAAATAAAACTGCAATTCGAAAAAATAAAACTGTTATTACAGTTGCACCAGCAGTTCATTCATGAGATGCTATTATGACAGAGATTCAAAGTTTGTGTTTGAAGAAGGTAATTGAAAAAGATGCTACTGAAAGTAATGGACCAATAGGCAAAATATTTGGCTAGAGGAAACATAGTATATTTTGGGACTTGCCCAATTGGAAGTCAAATGTTATTCATCATAACTTAGATGTAATGCATATTGAAAAAATATGTTTCACAATATTTTCAACACTATCCTTAATGTTGACAAAAAAACAAAAGACACTTTAAAATAAAGACAAGAACTGAATGATTACTGTCGGCATTCTGAATTGAAATTGAATGAGGCAACAAGAAAATTCCCTAAAGCTTGCTACATACTTGATAAGAAGGCAAGACAGATATTATGTGAATGGGTTAAAATTTTGAAATTTATTGATGGATATGTGTCAAATATAGGTAGATGTGTTGATATGAAGAATCTTAATATATTTGTAATAAAAAGTCATGACTGTCATGTATTTATGTAAAGATTAATACCAATTGCATTCCATGAATTACTTCCCCAAAGTGTTTGGAAGGTCCTTACAGAACTTTGTTTTTCAAACAGCTAACTGTACCCACAATCAAAATAGATGACATGGTGAGGCTGGAAAATGACATTCCACTTATTTATTATAAGTTTGAATGGATATTCTCATCGAGATTTTTTGACTGGATGAAGCATTTGCCAGTCCATTTGGCATATGAAGCAAGGATAGCAAGGCCATTGCAATACAGGTGGAAGTATTCTTTTCAGAGGTAAATACATATAATTTGCTATGTTTTATTATTTCATACATAAAGTAATATTGTAAATTAATATAATTGAAATTTAACATTATGGTTGTAGGTATCTTCGTAAGTTGAAATTGAATATTAGAAACAAAGCAAAAGTTGAAGGTTCAATTTGTAATGCTTATTTAGTAGAAGAGGCATCATTATTTTGTTTTTATTATTTTGAGTATCATGTCAATACAAAGAATAGAAATGTGCCACGGAATGATAAAGGTCATGTGATGGTAGAAGATGATTCTATAGACAAACTATTTATCTTCAAGCACCCTGGAAGAGCATTTGGAAGAGCAATGAAAAGATGTATGATAGATAAAGAGTACAAAGCAACTCGGAGCTACGTTTTACTTTATTATTAGGAGGTTGCACCATATATTGAGTATGTATACCTATAATGGTTGTAGGTTTAATCATAATTTAATTTTATCTTTAATAGGAATTATTAAAAATTGATATATATTTTTCTCTCTCTTTTTATATTTGTGCAGTATTTATATTGAGCAGTTAAAATATAGGCAACCAATAATTTCCAGAAATGATGTCGATTATATTCTAGAAAAACTGAATTTGCGAATTGCTTCAAAAATTATGTGAGAATTAATAAGTTTTAAATTTTTGAATTATTTAATTTATTAGTATCTTTTATTTATTAATATCATTTTTTTAATTTATGTCACAAGCAATTGATCCTTCAAATGGAGATTCAAATATTTTCATTTAGAATCTAAGTAAATGTCCATTTATATATGTGACAACCTATCATGGGCATTTTGTTAATGGATATAAATTTCATATAATTAGGCACGGTTCTTCTAAAATAACAATGAATAGTGGTGTATGCATTAAAGGCTCAGGTTATAGTGTAGATGAGATTGGTTATTATGGTCAATGCAGAGAAGTTATTGGGTTGGAGTATCCTAGACTCGAAAATAATAGTATTGTATTATTAAAGTGTGTATGTATTGATCATGCAAGAAATATGGACACAAAGATTCATTCAGATTATAAGCTAGTGGATGTTAAGCATAAACTTAGATATACATGAAATATTGGCACAAAGATTCATTCTAATTATAAGCTAGTGGATGTTAAGCATAAACTTATATATAATCGATATGAGCCATTTATTATGGCAGTTCAAACTGCTCAAGTATATTATTATACATATCCAAGTTTATCTCATGATAATAGTGATTGATGGGCAATTTGCAAAGTCAAACTCGATCAAATTTTGAAGTACCAACATCTCAACAAAGAAGTGCAAACTTAGATATTGCACTGGAATTCCAGAAAGATGACATAAATAATATTGAGTCTATACATGTAGATGAATATCCAGAAAATTTATGTGACTCAAATGGTGGCATAATAGAAATTGAAGATGATCAATTTCTATTTGAAGATGAGTTCGAACTTCTATCAGAATAAGACAAAATATAAGAAAATTAATTGAAGGATGACAGTGATGATGATAATTAAATTGTTATAATTTTATTATAATATTAAACTATCAAAGACTTTCTATATTTTGTTGAAATCTATCGGTGTTTTTTTTAAATACATGCTTGTTCATCGTATCTCTATTATTTGTTCTATCTTTTATTTTGTATAGTAGATGGTGCCCAAAGGACATGTCCATGGTGGAGGTGGACGTGGACTAAGAAATGAATTAAATTCAGCTATTATGTTATATCATGTTGCAAAATCAGTACCATCTCATACCCACGATATCCAGACTTCAACATCATAATCACTATCATTATTTCTATCACCAACACCATCATTGAGACATCTACTATCACCTTTATCAGATACAAGTCCACCAAACAATATGCTTCCTTCACACACTTTTAAACTATCTCTATCTTCTACACTACATTTTACGCCAATAGTTCCCCCATTTACAAAATAAACAACATCATTAAATGTTGTGCCATCCATTGTAATCAGTGCAAAGTTAGTAATTAAAATCGTGGATGGGAGATAAAAGAATATGTAAATATGACTTGAAAAAATAATTTTGATGTTACTGTCTGTGGTTTTTTATATTGTTATGATTTGCTTGTTTTCAATGTTATTTATTTATTTGTACAATTTTATTCCATTTCACAAGTGTCCGACTATTATTACAATGTATTTCAAGAAAATGGGTGATACTAATGCATTCTCCTGCAAGAAAGTTTCTGAATCGACAAAAGAGTCTTATTTTAATGACTTTTAGGTAAAAATAACAAAACAAAAGCATTGAAAAATAATTATCTAATTACTTAACTATTATGTTGGTTATTATTCAAGTAGTAAATAATTATGTTCTTATTGATAATATAATTTTTTGTGATTTTTCTATATATAGAATCATTGCACATGGGTGCCCAAATTTGATGGAAATATAAAGTTATTATGAGAGATCAAAGCTACTCAATGATATTATGATTTTGTTCATATATTGAGGAATATGAAAGAAAGACCTATTTTTATATTTGAGGATAAATGGCCGGAGTAGCTTAAGTATTGGGAGGAACCAGATGTGAAGAAAAAAATCAGATATTGCCAGCAAAACATCGATGAAGCGAGGTAGTTGGACTAGGTTCAAGAATATGTCAACACACAGGAGGGTCAAAGTTCAGCATTGAGCACACTTCAGATTTCGTACAATTTTAAAAGTTTAAACAATTATATTTAGTGGTTGTCATAATAGTCTAATAAATCAAATCTCTGCATGGTTTTATTAATTGTGTTAATTTTTTTGAACATTTGATTTTTTATGACTTAATAAAAACATATTCTAGGCCAATTTTTATGAGATTTTTAAGAAGATAAAATTTTATAATATTAATGTCCATTTTAAAAATTGTTTGGAATGCAAAATATTTTATTTTATTTTATGTATATATAGAATATTATTTTTCATTATATTATCTCACGAACTAATGGAAGAACGTGTGATAGCTGCTCATCAATAAGTTGAGGGTTACATGGATCATCAACCAATTGACTATGATCCTATTTATTTGGAGATCATAAAAGGTCGTAAGAAGTAGTGAGTGTACGGCATCAGCTCGAAGGGAGTTGCATTTTGTTGTAGTAGTCATGCTTCTAATTCATCTATCTCAGCAATGGTGGATGAGGCGGTCGAACAACAAGCAATGGAAACAAATCAATGTAATGTAGTTATGGAGACCAAAATGAAAAAGAAGAATGAGCAGATATCTCATTTGAAGAAAGAAATATATGAAATTAAAGAACAAAAGGATGAGCAGTATATTAATTTGAAGGAAGAAATTTTGGAAATGAAAGAAGAGAAGAAGGAGTAGATTACTTATTTGATGGAAGAAATGCAAGAAATTAAAGAAATGAATGATGAGATGAAAGAAAATAAGAAAGTAATGAAACAACAAATATCCTAAATATAGTCACAGTTAGCAGAATTGATGCAATAGATAGAATTTTGAGATCCATTTGTGAAACCTCTCAGGTGAGGTTAGCACAAAATTTCCTACTAATTATGAGGGTTATTTCGTATGAAAATTATTTCTGAACTATTATTGATTTTTATCTGTGTAGCAAAACATGATAAGATTTTTTTATAGGTTTCACTTTTTTTTATTTTGGTTTTGTTCTTTGCTTTGTCGATTAATCTAATAATGAATCTTTGTAGGACACATTATGTGAGACAAATGAAAAAATTCTGATTCAAAGCATTCAGACATTGCCACTGTCCTTCCATTGGATGGGTCCCATATTTACCGATTTCAGCTTGATCAAAAGGAGGCCTAGCTTCAATTATCTTCATTATTCCTAAAACATTTTATTTTTGCACTCTCTTTCTCTTTAAACATCATTTCTAGACATTATTTAGATTTTTGTTGAAGCTGTATGACTATAAACTTTAATTTGTGCGTGTTAATGTCTATAATAACTATTTTTATATATCTTTGAATATGTTTGTGCATCCCCGAATTTTTTGGGTAGAGTTTTAGCCTATTATAGGTATGTAAAAGCCGTGGCTGGTACTCCATGGTACTGGGAACAACACCTTAGCTTCTGAAGCTGTGAGATGAACCAAAAAAATTAATTCCATGCAAATGCAGGTTTGCTTGACACTCTTATTTTGTGGAGATATACGTCGTCGCAGTTCAGATCTGTGACTGCTTGTTATCAGTTATTGGTTTGTAAATGTAGTATGTTCTGCTCCATGTGCAGGTGTAATAATGTTCTCTATCTATGTTGAGTACCAGAGAAAAAAGAACTAGAAATGCAGACCATGCCTAAGAAACATATATCCGTGTTTTTTAAGTCCTATATTATTTTCTTCTATTGTCTTTGATGTTATGTGTATTTGCATGAAAGTACAAGTGTGTGTGTCATCTAAGGCTATGTGATTATATATACGCACATATAATACTATAGTATGTACGTACATATATACTTGGTATAAATGTATGTATAAACTAAGTATATATCTACGTATATACGGAGTATATAATTATATATATACCGAGTATATATGTTCGTATATACTGAGTATATTTGTACGTATATATTCAATATATATTTTTGTATATACTGAGTATATTTTTATGTATATACTCAGTATATACATACATATATACTGTAGTATATACGTATGTATATACTATCAGAAATGCATCATATGGTAAGGATGATGATTTAGTTTAAAATGATTATATACCTATGTTAGATTTTTATTTTAACTATGTAATTATTGTATCAAAATAATTTATTACCTACTTTTTCTTTTTTTTTTAATTTAAATAATGGTTTATAGTATATATTTTTATTCAATTTAATATAAAAATTTGAAAATATGTAATTAAAATATTTTGTAAAAAAATAAAATTATGAAAATAGGTTTGGAAAGAAAATTACTAGGGAATTTTCCATAGTTAATTTAGTTAGAGAATTTTTTGTACATTTTCTATTGAAAAATATTAATTATTATTCTTAATTACAATAAAAAATAGCAAGGAAAAATTTATGATTATAATTTCCGTCAATAAAAAAATTGCTAGGGATTTTTCTAGTTCATATTTTATGAAGAGCACTTTAGATTGGGATACTTTTCATCAATAATTTGTCATTATTCTAATTTAGTGATGTGAATATTACATATAGATAGATAGATAGATAGGTAGGTAGATCGAAAGATATTTACATAGATAGATAGACAGACAGATAGATAGATAAATAGTTTGATTGATTGATTGATAGAAAGATGTATAGATATATAGATAGACAAATAGATAGACATATAGATAGAAAGATATATAGATAGATAGACATATAGATAAAAAGATATATAGATAGATAGAAAGATAGATAGATACAAATAGATATACAGATAGATAGATAGATAGATTGATTGATTAATTGATTGATAGATAGATTGATAAAAATATTAATAGACAAATTGATAGACAGAAAGATAGCCATATTGATAAATAGTTAGGTAGATAGTTAGGTAAATAGACACATAGAAAAAATGATAGACATATAGATAGACAAAGAAGTAAACAGATAAATAATCAGATAAATAGATAGATAAATAGACAAATAGATAGATAGATAGATAGATAGAGAGACAAACAAATAAATAGATAGATAGATTTATAGACAGATTGATACATTGAGTGATAGATAGATTTATATATAGATTGAAAGGTTGATTGATAAATAGAAAGATAAACATATTCATAGATAGATAGGTAGACATATAGATAGAATGAAAGATAGATTGTTTGATAGACAGATAGATACACACAATGATAGAAATATTGATATAAAGATTGATAGATTTATAGATACATTGATAGATAGATAAATAGATAAATAGGTAGATAGATAGTCATATATATATATATATATATATATATATATATATAGAAAGAAAGATAGATAGATAGACATACTGATAGATAGATAGATATGTGGATAGATAGATAGACAAATTAATTAATTGATTGATTGATTGATAAATAGGTAGATAGACAGATAGAAAAACATATAAATAAATATATAAATATATATTAAATAAAGAAATAGATAGACATACATATATAAAGATATAAAGATATAAAGATATATAGATATATAGATAGACAAATTGAAATATAGAAAGATAAATAGATAGATCAACATATAGATAGACTGGTAGATTGCAAGATATATAAATAGATAGTTAGAAAGTTAGATATTAGATAGATAGATAGATAGATAGATAGACAGATATATAGACAAATATATAGATAGATTGATAGACATATAGCTATTTAGATAGATAGACAGATACATAGATAGATAGATAGATAGATAGAAAAATTGATTGATAGTTAGATATATAGATAGATAGATAGACATATTGATAGATAGATTAATAGACAGATCAATAGATAGATAGATAGATAGATAGTTTATAGATAGATAGATTGATATAAAAATAGATACACATAGATGGACAGATAAATATACAAATAAATAGAGAGATAGATATGTGATATATTCTTAGATAGATAGATAAACAAATATAAAGATAGAAAGATAGAAAGAAAGAAAGATAGATAGATAAATAAATATATAGAGAGAGAGGAAAATAGATTGGTAGATAGATAGCTAGGTCGATAGACAGAGAGATAGATAGATAGATAGATAGATAGATAGATAGATAGATAGACCGATATAAAGAAAGATAGATAGACATATAGATAGATAGAGTGATAGACAGATAGCAAGACAAATTGATAGATAGACAGATAGAGAGACAAATAGATAGATATATTGATATACACATAGATAGACTGATAGATAGATAGATAGATATATAGATAGATAGACAAATTGATAGATAAATAGATAAATAGATCGATAGATAGATAGATAGATAGATAGACAAATAGATAGATAAATAGACAGATAGCTAGATAGATAGATAGATAGATAGACATATAGATAGACAAATAGTTAGATAGATAGATAGATAGACAGACAGATAGAAAGATATATAGACAGACAGACAAATAGATAGATAGATATAAAGACTGATAGATAGAGGGACATAATGATATATAAACAGATAGATTGACAGATAAATAGAAAAATAGATAGACCAGATAGATAGACAGACAGATAGATAGATAGATAGACAGATAGATAGACATATAGTTAGTTAGATAGAAAGACAGATTGATAGACAAATTTATTGACAAATTGATAGCTAGATAGATAGACCGATAGATAAACAAATTTATAGATAGATAAGTAGATAGATAGATAAAGACATAGATAGTTAGATAGAAATATTGATAGACTGATAGATAGATAGATAGATTGATAGACAGATTGATAAAAAGATTGATATACAGAATTATAGATAGTTTGATATACAGATTTATAGACAGATTGATAGACTCAGATAGATAGATTGATAGATTTACAAATATATAGATAGATAATTATATACACAGAGATATTAACAAATATATAAATAGATAGATAGAGGTCATTAAAAGAAAAATCCCAAATAGCAAGTAACTATCTAAATGAAGTTTTTCCGTAGCTAAAGTGGATATAATGATGGATTAACAATGAAACCTTTCCCAATCTAAAGTAAAAGTGTCAAACGAGTCGTGCTAAGCCGACCCAGCATGATTTTTATAGGCCCAACAGTGCTACCATGCCGTGCTAGTCACGACTAGAATAACTGTGCCATGCCTTGCCTTGCATGGTTTATTCAAGCAAGGCTCGGCATGGCTCATTTGGCAGACTAGTTTTTGTTCGTGCCTGGTCAGGCCTGTATGGGCCGGTTTAAAAAATGTAAATTTTTTTTAATTTTTTTCATTTTTTGTTTAGAATATTTATGTATTTATAAAACATAAATTAGATAATAATTAAAAATATTTAAATTGTAAATTGTAAATATTTGAATAGTTATAAAATTTATTTTTTAATGTTATTTGTTTTAATTATGTTTTAATTAGATTATAATTTATTAGAATTATATTTTTTTAATTTTTAATGAAATTATTAAAAATAAACATAAAATAAACACAAAATTTATTTAACAAAAATAACAAAGTCACACTCACAAAGCCAAGTGCCAAATAGCCAAACAAAAGCAAATACAATGTAAAAAAAATAAGTACAAAACATCGAAATCAAAAATCAGAATCAAGAATAATTCATAAGGAAAAGCATAACTGTAACAAAAGTATCGCTATTGGCGTGTCGCAATCCTACAATCATCAACCATCAAGCATCAAGTAGCAACCTCATCAATCATCTATCTTCATATCATTATCATTTTCAACCTCAATATCAATATCACTATCATATGGATCATCAATAATAATCAACTCCTCCGCATTCACTGTAGTCCTACTCCCAGTTCTAGCATGATCCTTAATGCTAAACCTCAAATCCTATCAATCATTCATGCAAACTAAAGCCTCAATAATATCTTGACATAATCTCGATCTCCTATCCAAAATCATATTCACTGCTATGCTCGATATCAGAGGAGTCAATAGATCTTGTGCCATCTTAGATAGCTTGGGAAATTTGGACTCATATGATTTCCACCACTATAATATATCAAGATTATTAGTATCAGAATATGATAGGATTGGGCAGTGATCGGTATCTAAGTACCAAGATAGCTCACTCCTATTCGATGGTCCACCCCATCATTTTCCCCTAGCTAATTAATTGGAAAAATCGTCATCTCCGAATATGGTATCAATGTCCATACTCACAGTCTCACTACTACTACCACCATACCTAGTATCATAGTATGTGAAAATGTCAGTCAACTTCTCATGAATGAACCCTTATGGCGAATCTTCTAGGTACATGCACGAGGAAATGTAAGTCAAAATGTTATCTACCCCTTCCACCTTAACCCTAAGGTCCATGCATGTAGTGAGATAATAAAGAGATAGAATGGTAGACCAGTAAGTTAAGTACTTGGTTTCCAAATCTATACCCATATGGCTACATTTTGGGTCAGCTCGATACTTCCTACACATGTTACTAATCTTGCATATGTACCTGAGTGCAATGCAAGTCATGGGAGTATAAACCAATGAACACATGTTCATCATGTCATAAAAAATCTTCAGGAATCATAAATTAAATTCATAAAACCTAGTTAGTGTCATCACAAAAAAGTTCATCACTCTTACTATTGACATAGTCGGATATCATGTGTTTGTATTTAACACATAACTCCAACATTACGTACGTATAATTCCAATAGTGCCTCAAATCTGATTGGAATTTCTTTTTCTTAAGATTCACAGATGAATAGAGACTACCGAGCTCCAATTATCTGTGAGGCATACGAATGTATTTTAGTGAGTTACATATGTTTTCCAAAGAGGGGAAACACACATTCATCCCCACATGTAAAATCATGTTAATCATGTGACACATGCATCTGACTTGGAAAATCTCTTTTATTGGAGTATCTCTAATATTCCTAACAAACATGTTAATCATTACTCTATTATTAGATGTGTTATCGAATGTGATACTAAAATTTTTTTTTTGAATTTTATATTCTCTAAAGATCTTTAACATACACTCAAAAATGGCAGACCCATCATGATGATGAAGAATATCGGAGAATCTTAAAATTTTTATATTCACAGTCCATTTAGAATCTACATAGAGGGTGGTTAGACATGCATAAGATGTATCATCGTGACTAGTCCAGATATTAGACCTCACGGACACTACTCCACTATATACCATAAATTCATTCCTTCCCAACCTATGATTTTAGTATATCATTCCAAGAAGTGGACCTAGGAAACCTATGATAAACAGGCTGAAAATATATCTCTATGATGCTCATTATCCTTGGATCTTCCAAAAATCTGATTGGAAGATCCATCAATGTGATAAGTACAGTCATGCCTTCCCAACCGAACTCGCTAAGGTATATGAAGACGGTAAACTTTAAGAGTGAACTAGATCTAGTCTCAAAAACTATAGAGATAAGTTGGGTTTGCCTAGGATCTAATGCACCATGTGTTTTGGTGCATTGTTTGGCATGTCTTTTAAGGTGTCCAGTCCCAAACACACTCTTACAAGTTAAACTTTTCTTACAATATGTGTACAGTGTCATTTCTTATTCCTCACACCTAATATTTTTTTGTTTTATTATATTAAAATGAGTCCAAACTACAGAATTCATTATTTTTTTATTTTTTAGATGTTTGGGCTGAGATGCCCAGAGAAACCAAAATTTTAGTAACATTAGAACTTTGTGTAGGATTTTCATTTTCTAAATTTAAATTAATTTTATTAGTATTTATATCTGTCATTTTTTTTGGTTTTTATAGACAAGAGGATAGCTTAAAGAGTAGAGAGAAAAAAAATATAAAGACTTGTAAAGTAGTGTAAAGGAAAAGCACATGCACCAAAAATTCAACTTCTTAAGACCAATGCAAACACCAACTAAAGATGAGCCTGAGTTGCGAATTCCGAAAAGCCGAGCCATTCCCAAGAGAAAGAATTTTAGGAGAGAGGCTGAGAGAGAGAGAGAAAATGTGAGATTTTATGTTTTTGAAAAACTTAAAAATTAGAGAGAGGGGGTGGGGGGCTTTTATAGAAAAAAATTTAAAATTTTTTTTAAAAATTATTTTTTTTTGGATTTTTTAAAATTTCTTTTAGGGCAGAATCATGTGGGCCATCGGATTCTGCCCCATAGCCATTGGAGGCAAGATCCGACGGCTAAATGTCAAATAATTTTTCTTTAAATATTTGAATCATTGGCCATAAGCCAATAACTGGCCATTGAAGTTCGGGTAGGTTTAGATCCGGGCCCGCCTAGTTTCAGAATCAATCAGGCTGAGCCTCAACCTGATGGGGCAGTATGGTAGCCATACCTCGGCTCGTGCTGAGGTATTAAGCCAACCAAGCCATGGTACCATGTCATGCCAGGCATAACACGAGGCCCGGTTGGCCTCGGCACTACATGGCATGGGCACGGGCATAGGAAATTCCAGTGCCGTGTCGTTCTAGGCACGACACAAATTTGCCCATTTGACACCTTTAATCTAAAGTGTTTGTCACAAAAATTAAAGTGTAAATATTTTTCCTATCAATACTAGCAATAAAAATTCCCTAGCTAAATTATCGAAGGAAAATTCCCTAGCTAAATTAGCGACGGAAAAATCTCTAGCTTTATTCATTCCAAAATTATTTTCACATATTTAATTTTTTACATAAAATTTAATTACATATTTTTATAAAAACATAAACCATAAACCATTGTTTATAATTAACAAAAAATAAAACAATTAATAAAATATTTTGATATAATATGTTATATAGTTAAAAAAGAAGCATAACAAAACTTGATTGCATCTTATTCTTCATTAATGTATCTAATGATAGTGCATAAAGTATAATCTGTCTGTGAAATTGACATTACTTTCTTGCCCTCACCTCCTTAAGATCAACATACTAATCTAGCACCTGAGCATGTCCCACCATGGCCATCTGCATTACTTCCTTTAGTTTTAGTCTAGATTTCCTCTCCACCTCCAACTCTATCTTCCTTTTTTATCTCAAAGCGCTTCTTGTATCTAGCTGCTCTTCCAACAACACTTTTTTTAACCTTGCGATCAGTTGCATGTATGTATACTTGTGCATGTGTGTGTGTGTGTAAACACAGGCACATGTACTTTCATGCTAATACACATACCATCAAAGTCAATAGAAAGAAATAATCTAGGGCTCAAAAACACACATATAGGTCTCTCAGGCATGGTCAGCATCTTCTAGTTCTTTGTTATTTGGTACTCCACGCAGATAGAGAACATTGTTACACCTACACATGGAGAATAATATACTATATTTTACAAACCAATAAAGAACACAAAACAATGTCACTGATAAACAGATAGACTAGTGCATGCAACACCACAGCTATTTGCAAGAAATTTAATACGATCAGATAATCATTAGCTTATTTTTAAATTACTGAATCAAGATTTTTCCAAGATTTCTAGTGAACTACCATCAACATATTTTTCTATGCTACTCATCTTCATGCATCAGTCCATGGTTAATTATAAGAAAGTTAAAAAGGAGTTTTGTATGGAAATAATATGTTTTAAATAAAAATTCCAAAATATGGTGCTTGTTTGAAAAATATTACCAAACTAGTGCATCTAGAAATAGCATGGTAATTGGCATCATTGTTAATGACATTCATTTCCATGCTATTGAATTTTAAAAATCAAGATCTTCATCAATGTCTGCCTCACTTGATGATGCCAAATTCGGGCTTGAATTTAGGTTTGACACAAGATCCCGTTTGGATTCATTTATGCTTTCAAGATTGCATCTTGGCCATATAGATTTCTAAGTGAGCAGCCAAGTTAAGTTGGTGGTTTGATCAAGAGATGATGCAGAAACTAAAGATGAAGAAGATGAATTTAACTTGATAATTTTTTTTTGGATTGAAATGGAGAAGCCACTCATGGCAAGCATCCCTTGATTTGTTGAAGTTGATAGGTTCACTCTAAATCATGATTAAAGAAAAAAAACAAATCATTTAATAGGAGGAAAAGGATATAGATACATTCGAGTATGACAAGGCCATATTTCATATTTAATAAAACAAATAGGCACCTTATCATTGCCCCTCTTTTCTTCTTTATACTGCTGGAGCCACGATAATAAACATGAGCATACGTGGCATGCAGAAATGAACACATGGTTTTGAACTTGAGATTCTTTGTTGAGGTTAATGAAGCAATTAGGGCTACATGTTGCACTTTTTATAAGTAATCTAGATTCAATCTTTTGCTAGCTAGAGCCACTCTCACATGTAGATGTTTTGCTCCTGCACCCATTTTTCTTCTTTTTTAAAACATCGTCAAATGCACGACTAGTGAAATATGTAGTGTTTATGCATGCTTATATACAATAGTTGACACGACAGTACATATGAATAAGTGTGTGGGTGTATGTGTTTGTGTGTGCCTTTGTGGGTGTGTAGTTGAGTCATTGATGGGTATCATATATGACTCATATATCACACTAGAGAAATTTGAGAGAAAAAAGTAAAAAAAAAAGATTCGTTTTGCCCATTGAGATTGAGGCTATGATTCAGGCTTCCAACTGCAACAGTGACTAGATAAAGTTCCCAAATAGTCTCCAGAGAGGGAAAGCCTACTTTACACATAATGTATGTTTGGAATGTGTCGATTCCCATGAGCCATACTCTTCTAGCCTCGTTGCATATTTCGTAGATCAGACTTTGCATCTCTGTTATAATGTACTCTGTAATGTTGTTCCCTGCTTGCCAACTATAATTTGGCCAGATATCAAAGACTCATTTAAGATCACCCACATATAAAATAACTTCTCTACTTGAATAACCATCTACGATGTACTTAAGCTCCATAAATTTTTGGCAAATATCTACTTTTGAATGATTCCTTAAAGAGAACAGAGGAAATGTTACTAATCTAACCATATCCATTTTATCCCCCACTCCTCTGACTATGCTCTCTATGCTTGCCACACAATCTCCCATAATCACTATGTTTTTTTTTCTTCCTCTCTATCACCAGTAAAACTCTCATCACATCATCAATCTTTGTCAGTGTTTCTAATGGCGAGCTTAAGTCCTTCCCTAATGGTTCATTTTGACTAAAAGAAAGAAATTGAGGAGGAGATGAGTTGGCTACGATAAAAGGTTTTATGGCTTCTTTCAGGTATGAATTCAGGAGAACTAAAGTGATATTTGCAATAGCAGCCATGGTGGTGGATGTACTCAAGGAACAAATATTCACAAATATGGTTTGTTCAACCTTGTTTTTCACTAGGTTGGATGCCGCACTTTCTCTCATCATTCTCAATGCCTCTATTTAAAAATTTTTTAATTTTAATAGCCAGCATTTATAATGCTGGCCTTTGATTTTTAAAAATTGAATAGCATGGCTCCTCTGACTACGCTTCTCTGAATACGCTCACTCCTCTGACTCCTCTGACTAAACTCTCCTCTAACTATGTTCCTCTGGCATTTAAAATGTTTCTCACTCACTCCTCTGACTATGCTCTCTATGTTTGCCACACACTCTCCCATAATCACTATGTTTTTTTTTCTTCATCTCCATCACCAGTAAAACCCTCATCACATCTTCGGTCTTTGTCAGTGTTTCTAATGGCAAGCTTAAGTCATTCCCCAATAGTTCAAATTGACTGAAAGAAAGAAATGGAGGATAAGAGTTGGCTGTGGTGAGAGGTTTAATGGATTCTTATGAATTCCCGAGAACTAGAGTGATATTTGCAGTGGCAGCCATAGCGGTGGATGTACTTCTGGAACAAATATCAATGGATACGGTTTGTTCAACCTTGTTTATCACTAAGTTGGATTCCACACACTCTCCCATTATTCCCAATGCCTACATTTTAAAATTTTTAAAATTTAATAGCCGACATTCACAACGCCACCTTTAATTTTTAAAATTGATAGGGTGGCAATGACCATCATTTAAAATGACAAAATTTCAACGTTGTTTCCAGATGTATTAGTCTGGCAATATTTTTCAAACTAGCATTATATTTTGGATTTTTTATTTAAAATGTATTATTTCCATACAAAACTCATTAGAAAGTGTCAAACAAAAGGAAAATGAAAGTTGAAATACAACAGGCTGCATGGTATTGAATTTTTGTAAACTAGTAGGTACATATAGGAGTCCACCGAAGCAAGGAAACCTAAAAGAAACCAAAGAAAAAAAATGAGAAAAAAATGCAATGCACAGGAATAAAACACAATATTTCTTACATTTGTATTCCTTTCCCCACTTGAGTTTTACAATGACCATTTTCCCAGTCAAGTTGTTAAGAAAAGGCTTGGGATTAGCGGGGATGGTCTGCAACATTTAGTAATAAAAAAAATTAATGAATAGTGCTATCATGCACGTATGCATTAGATATTTATCTACATTTACTTAAAAATGGATAGGCATGTATTTATGCAATATACATGCATACAGCATGAATATAGTATAACTATATGTGTCAAAACACACGCGCACGCATACACACATGCACACACTATTTTCCTATCTTCTCTTATTTCTTTATATTGTCCATATATTGCACCTTTCTAGTTGAACTAAGCCATTGATGCATGGAAATTGTCATTACCAAAAATCAAATTTTTTTTTCTAATCTACATATCCCACATGATCTAAAATTAATTATTATGTTTTTTGCTTGAGAAAACTATAAGAAAACTTTTTTTTGAAAAATAAATGACCATTGAAAGAATATTTGATGGTTGTAAGCTTGAATAGTTAATCTTCCTTTGATGCACGAGAAATTAAAAGCTAGTATTAATAAATTTCATGAAAGAAAAAAATCTATGAATATCTCGTGTACCCAAATAATTGTATAGGAAAACTTGATTACTACTTCAAAGTAATTTCCAACAATGATGTTAATTATATGCTAGAAACTGAATTTGTTAATTGGTTCAAAAAAAATATGTGAGAATCATTAAATTTTTAATTTTTGAATTAATTAATTTATTAGTACCTTTTATTTGTTAATATCTTTTTTTTTACTTTATGTCACAGACAATTGATCCTTTAACTGGATATTCAAATATTTTTATTTAGAATCTAAGTAAAGGCCCAAGTAGATATGTGACAACCTATCCTGGGCATTTTGATAATGGATATAAATTTCATACAATTGGGCACGGTTCTTCTAAAACAAAAATGAATAGTGGTATATGTATTAAAGACTCACGTTATAATGTACATGAGATTGATTATTATGGTCAACTCAAAAATATTTGAGTTGGAGTATCCTAGACTCAAAAATAATAGGATAGTTTTATTAAAGTGCATGTGGTTTGATCCCACATGAAATGTGGGCACCAAGATTCATTCTGATTATAAGCTAGTGGATGTTAACCATAAATGGAGATAAAATCAATATGGGCTATTTATTATGGTAGTTCAAGAAGCTCAAGTATATTATTATACATATCCGAGTTTATCTCATGATAAGAGTGATTGATGGAAGATTTGCAAAATCAAAGCTCGATCAAATTTAGAAGTACCAAGATCTCAACAAAGAAGTGCAAACTTAGATATTGCACTGGCATTCCAAAAAGATGACATAAATAATATTGAGCCTATGCATGTTGATGAAGATCCAAAAAATTTATGTGACTCAAATGGTGTCCTGATAGAAATTAAAGATGATGAATTTTTATTTGAAGATGAGTTCGAACTTCTATCAGAATCAGATGAAATATGAGAAGATCCATTGAAGGATGACAGTGATGTTGATAATTAAATTATTATAATTTTATTATAATATTAAACTTTCAAAGACTTTCTATATTATGTTGAAATCTATCGGTGAGTTTTATTTGAAAATACATGCTTCTTCATCATATCCCTATTATTTGTTTTATGTTTTATTTTGTACCATAGATGGTTCCTAAAGGACGTGGTCGTGGTGGAGGTGGACGTGGATGGAGAAATGAACCAAATTCATCTAGTATGTTACATAATGTTACAAAATTAGTACCATCTCATACCCACCATATCCAGACTTCAACATCACAATCACCCTCTTCATTTCTATCACCATCACCATCATTTAGATCTCTCCTATCACCATCATCAGATATAAGCCCACCAACCATTATGCTTCTTTCATACACTTTTGATCTATCTCTATCATCTACACCACATTTTACAGTGATAGTTCCCCCATTTACAAACCAAGACATCATCAAATGTCGTGCCTTCCTCTTCAGTCAATGCAAAGTTAGTAATTGAGATTGTGGATGGAGATAAAAAAATATGTAAATATGACTTTAAAAAAAATTTAATGTTATTGTCAATGGTTTTTTTTATATTGTTATGATTTGCTTATTTTAATGTTATTTATTTATTTGTACAGTTTTATTCAAAAAATAGCATTCTCCTGATTTTAAAGCATTCTCATGGAAGAAAGTTTCTGAATCAACAAAAGAGTCTTATCTTAAATGACTTTCAAGTAAATATAACAAAACAAAAGTATAGAAAATAATTATCTAATTACTTAACTATTATGTTGGTTATTATTCAAGTAGTAAATAATTATGTTCTTATTGTTAATATAAATTTTTTGTGATATTTCTATATATAGAATCAGTGCAAATGGGCACCCAAATTTGATGGAAAGATAAGTCATTATTGGAGATCAAAACTGCTCAATGGTATTCTGATTTTATCTATAAATTGAAGAATATGAAAGAAATGCCTATTTTATATCAGAGGATGACTGGTCCAAGTGGCTTAAGTATTGGGAGGAGCCAGATGTGAAGAAAAAATCAGATATTGCCAGAAAAAATCGATGAATTGAGGTAGCTGGACTAGGTACAAGAATCTATCGACACATAGGAGGGAGGGTCAAAGTCGAGTATTGAGCACGCCCAAGATTTGATACAATTTTAAAATTTTAAACATTTATATATTTTAGTGGTTGTCCTAATAGTCCAATAAATCAAAATCTCTGCATGGTTTATTATATTTTATAAATTTTTTTGATCATTTGTTTTTTTATGACAATAATAAAAACCTATTCTAGCTGGAGACATTGGGTCGAGATCCAATTTTATGAGATTTTCAAGAAGATGCATGTGAAGAAAGTGGATGGTCAGTTTGTTGACAATAAGTCTTAGATGATTGCTATAAGACTTTATTATATTAATAAAATTTTATAATACCTGCAGTACATTTGAAAATTATTTGGAATGCAAAATATTTATTTGATTTTATGTAATCTAGAATAGTATTTTTCTCTACTTTATCTCTAGAACTAATGGAGGAACGTGTGATAGCTGCTCATCAACAAGTTGAGGGTTACATGGATCTTCAACCAATTGACTATGATCCTATTTATTTGGAGACCATAAGAGGTCGTTAAGAAGTGTGAGTGTATGGAATTGGCTTGAAGGGAGTGGCATTTTGTGTAGTAGTCATACTTCTAATTATCTATCTCAGCAATGGTGGATGAGGTGGTCGAACAACAAGCAATGGAAACAAATCAATGTATTATAATTTATAGGTATGGAGACCGAAATGAAAAAGAAGGATGAGCAGATATCTCATTTGAAAAAAAATTATATGAAATTAAAGAACAGAAGGATGAGCAGTATATTAATTTGAAGGAAGAAATGCAAGAAATGAAAAGAAGAGGAGGAGAAGCAGATTACTTGTTTGATGGAAGAAATGTAAGAAATTAAAGAAATGAATGATGAGATGAAAGAAATTAAGAAGTGTAATGGGCAACAATAGATGTCCTATATAGAGTCTTAGTTAGCGGCATTGATGAAGTAGATAGCATTTCAAGATCCAGCTGCGAACCTAGCAGGGAGGCTAGCAGAATTTCTTACTATTAGTGGATGATTTCGTATGAAAATTTTTTCTGAACAGTTATTGATTTTTGTCTATGTGTAGCAAAACCTGATGAGATTTTTTGTAGGTTTTAATTTTATTATTCTGGTTTTGTTCTTTGTTTTCGCAATTAATCTAATAATAAATCTTTTCCTGCCACATTATGTGAGAACAATGAAAAAAATTTGATTCAAAGCATTTAGATATTGTCATGGTCCTTCCAATGCATGGGTGCCTTTTTACCGATTTCAACTTGATCAAAAGGAGGCTTAGCTTCTGTTATCTTCATTATTCCTAAAACATTTTATTTTTGCGCTCTCTTTATATCTAAAAATCATTGCTGGACATCTTTTATATTTTTGTTGAAGCTGTATGACTATCAAAATTTGTGTTTGTTCATGTTTATAATAACTATTTTTATATGTGTGTGAATATGTTTATGTGTCTCCGAATTTTTTGGGTAGAGTTTTAGCCTATTATAGGTATGTAAAAGCCTTGGCAGGTCCTCCATGGTACTGGGAACAACACATTAGCTTCTGAAGCTGTGAGATGAACCAAAAAAATTAATTCCACGCAAATGCAGGTTTGTCATGACACTTTTTTTTGTGCATATATGCATCGTCGCAATTCAGATCTGTGACTACTTGTTATCGGTTATTGGTTTGTAATGTGTATGTTATGCTCCATGTGCAGGTGTAACAATTTCTCTATTTGCGTGGAGTACCAGAGGAAAAAAAACTAGAAATGTTGACCATGCCTGAGAGACCTATATGTGTGTTTTTTAAGTCCTATATTATTTTCTTCTGTTGTCTTTTGATGGTATGTGTATTTGCATGAAAGTACAAGTGTGTGTGTCATCTGAGGCTATGTGATTATATTTACATATAATACTACAGTATGTGTGCACATATATACCTAGTATAAACGTATGTATATACTAAGTATATATCTACGTATATACTGAGTATATAAGTACATATATCGAGTATATATGGTCATAAATACTGAGCATATTTGTACGTATATATTCAGTATATATGTTCGTATATACTGAGTATATTTGTACGTATATACTCAGTATATATGTTCGTATATACTATAGTATATAGGTATGTATATACTATGTATATACATACTTTATACTTTAGTATAGACATACGTATATACTTGGTATATACGTACTTTTATATTATAGTATTTACATACATATATACTGAGTATATACATAAGTGGGTGCATATATTTATTTGTAGACATGTATATATTGTCATACGTACACACTCATTTACACAGATACATACTTTTAAATTTATAATTGCTCAAGCTGGTCTGGTCATCATCGTGCTTTGCTCATTGATTTAGGTAATAAAAGCCATGGATATAGACATTTCCTAAAGATGTGAGATGATGATATTTCTGGTCCTAGCTAGCCATGAAGCTAGAAGTTGGTCTTAAAAATCTTAGTAATTGTATTAATATGCAATTATCACATGGTACAAATCAAACATATGAGTAAATAAGTTTTATTGCTCTAGGTTCTACAATAATTGGTTCTAATTGTACTATGTCTTAGAATGATGATGATGATGATGCTCATGTAGTGTCTTGTAATTCTGGTCTCGGAGGAATATCAGGTCCTATTTTGGGAGAAGCAGCTCATCGCCTCGTCAAAAATTCTCTCAATCTCAAGTTCATCAGTCGAGCTTCATTACCCGCCCTACTTTTATTATCAGCAATGGCAGTGTAGCGGCAGTAGTGGCGGTATCGGTGGCAACTGAGGTAGTGGCAGCAGTAGTAGTGGCAGTGGCAATGGCTGTGGCAGTGGTAGCAGTAGCAGTAGCAATAACAACAAATGTAGTATATACGTACTTATAATACAATACTATTTTATGTACATATATATTGAGTATATATGTACTCAGTATATATGTACTCATAATACTATAGATTATATGTACCTATACTGCAATAATATATGTACCAATGAAATGCTAGTATATATGTACATATATACTGTAGTATTATATATATAACAAAGCATAGCTATTTTTTATTTATTTTGCTTTGATTGAGTGGTTTAAATTTCTTACAGATATGGTACATTATTCCACATAGGAATCTTGTATAAGTGAAGGGATTTTTTACTAGACAAGACGCACCGTGACTCATACAGCTTTTTCGTAGTAGAAAGTTGGTGATCGAAGGAACATAGGGAGAGAAAGCAATGTCAATGCATGGATAGATTATACTTTATGCACTGTCAATAGATTCATTGATGAATAATATGTAATAAGATTTTGTTATTTTTTTTTTAATTATGTAAAATATTATATTAGAATAAGTTATTAAATGATTTTTTTAAAATTATAAATTATCATTTATAGTTTCTATTTTTATTCAATTTTATATAAAAATATTAAATTATTTAATTAAAAATTTTTAAAATAAATCAAATTTTGAAAATAGTTTTAAAATTAAAATAGCTAGGGACAATTACCTTAATTAGCAATAGAAAAATCCCTTGCTAAATTAGCTTGAGAATTTTTCCTAGCTAATTTAGTTAGGGATAACTTTATTTTAGCAAGGAATTTTTACTGTCACTAAATTTATTTTGCTATTGACTTTTTCCGTCGCTAATATTTAGCAACGAGCACTTTATTTAGGGAAAGCTTTTGTCATTATATCTGTTTAGCGACGGAAGCTCTCATTTAGCTTGCTAATTTAGCTAGAGATATTATTTTTTCTAGCTAGGGATTTTTCCATCTCTAAATTATTAACTAGTGACACTTTTCCTCACTAAATTTTAGTGACGAGCACTTTAAATTGGGAACAGTTCCATCGTTAATCCGTTGCTATGTTCGGTTTGGCGATGGAAAATGCTCATTTAGCTAGGGAATTATCCCTAGTTCAATGGGATTTTTTGTAGTGTTTATATATATGTAACATTTATATAAATATTTTAAACACAACATTATATCAGAGTCAAAAGATAGGCATGGAAGAAGATGAGCTCTGATTATTTCCATTCAAGTGAAAAAGGAATCATAGACGATAAGATTAACCAGTTAATGCAGTACAAGCCATTGAGTGGAACAAGAGGTATTTTTTTGTTGCTTCTTTATGCGTATCCAGTGTGTAGCATAAATCACACTATAATTTGTTTCAGATTTGTTAAGTTGGGGTTTGCATTTCATATCTGGTGGGGTTATTTTGGTTTGGTGATCATGAATATGACTAGGCAAAAATATGCATGAAGAATGCTGCTTCTTTTTAGTTTTCTTAGTTAAGTTATTTTGGTCCATCATAGAGTCGGAAAAAAATAACAGCAAAGACCCTAGTGTTTGCTGTTATTTTTTGTGCCACCACTATTAGTGTCACCATTACCACCTTTCTGCTACTGACTCCCTTCTTAGTCAGATAGTGCCGCTACCCATTTGATCACTATAATTCTACCAGCACCTATGCATCATAGTTTGTGTTTATGAGAGAAGGCATCCATAGTTTTTTTCCATTTTTAGGTGATAATATTTGAAGCTATTGCTATTGCTATATTTGTAGCAGATATGATGACATTTTTAAATAGCTTTTGCAGTTCACTTTTTCATTTAGTTGTGCATGATGAACATCCTCATTAGTTGGTTAAAGTATTATGTGATAAACTCAACTGGTGTGGAAGGGTACAACTCTTGCACTTATACGCGTTGCCTTCATGATATGGTGATAAAATCAACTAAGACTGATGGAACCCTAAGCAAAGATGGCCAGTAATAGTGAATGAAATTGATCACTAAACCTTTAATGCACGAGCCATCATGTTCATGATCTGCCATTATCATGAGATGACCATATTTTTTGCTTTGACACTATCATACTGCTTATGCTGTTGCAGCCCAAGATCTTCCTAATGTTTTCTAATTACTTGTACTTAACTTAGACATGGATTGGACATCCTTCGCATCAACATCAATCACATCTTCGGAAGGAATTGAGGTTAGAAACATAGAATCCACCCACCCTGCATGCGAATTCATAATGATATACCTAATTGATAGAATCAGTAATGGGAAACCTTGTCAAACTAGAAGCCAAAATATTTCATGAGCTCTATATTTTATATAAATTGAATATTTTTAAGAATTTTTTGATCCTTATTGTTCAAAACTAAATGCATCATAAGTATCAAATATGATGTTTGATTCTAGTATCGTGCAAGTTAAATAAACTAAAAGATTTTCATATGAGTAATGTTGATTTCTTCATCCAGATTATATATGGGTTAGTTCTGAAGATGATGTACGAGAAGACCAAATATAGGCTTCATTCTCATGATGTGCAATATGGCTCTGGTAGTGGTCATCAATCTGTTACAGGGTTCTTTCTTGGTGATGATTCCAATAGCTATTGGGTAATTATTTTATTTCTTCCCTGTTCTAAAATAGTCTGTTGGAAATTCAATATTTGTTTTATGGATAAAATCTTGCACAATGATTGGTAAATGCTATATATGTGCTGCAAAACTACATAATTCTCTGAATCAGAATTCTTCATGCATATTGGTAAATGCTATATAAGTGATGGTCAGATATATAATTTTGCTAAATTAATAAGTTTCCAACCTTCGTATCATTTAAGTTTGAATTGATGTATATGTAGAAAATGAAAGAAGTGAATGAAAAGATGAAAAAAATGAAGAATTCAATACAATAGGAGATGACCTATATGGAGTCAAAGTTAGTAGCCTTGACGAGATAGATAGCACACAGAGTTCCAGCAGAGTATCCACACATGAGAACCTATCACAAATGCATCATATGATGATTTAGTTTAAAATAATTATATACCTATGTTATATTTTTGTTTTAACTATGTAACTATTGTATCAGAATAGTTTATTAACTACTGTTTCATTTTGTTGATTTAAATAATGTTTAAGTATATGTTTTTATTCAATTTATTATAAAAATTTAAAAATATGTAATTAAATATTTTGTAAAAATATAAAATTGTGAAAATAGCTTTGGAATTAAAATTGAAAGGGAATTTTCCATAGCTAATTTAGCTAGAGAATTTTATAGTCATTTTCAATCGAAAAATATTAATTACTAGTCTTAATTACAATCAAAAATAGAAAGGAAAAAATTATAATTAGCTACGGAATTTCTGTCATTAAAAAATTTGCAGGGGATTATTCTCGTTAATATTTTATGAAGAGCACTTTAGATTGAGATAATTTTCATCAATAATTTGTCGTTATTCTGTTTTAGTGATGGGAAAATCCCATATAGATAGATTGATAGATCAAAAGATATTTACATAGATAGATAAATAGATTGATTGATTGATTGAAAGATATAAAGATGTATAGATAGACAAATAGATAGCCATATAGATAGATAGATAGATAGATAGATAGATATATCGAAACAAATAGATATACAGATAGATAAATAGATAAATAGATGGATAGATAGATAGATAGATAGATTGATTGATTGATAGGTAGGTTGATAAAAATATTAATAGACAAAATGATAGACAGATAGATAGACATATTGGTAAATAGTTAGGTAGATAGTTACATAGAAAGATAGACAAATAGATACACATATATAGACAAAGAGATAGAAAGATAGATAATCAAATAAATAGATAGATAAATAGACAAATAGATAGATAGATAGAGAGATAGATAGATAGATAGACAGAAAGACAAAGAGATAGATAGATTTATAGACAGATTGATACACCGAGTGATAGGTAGATATATAGATTGATTGAAAGTTAGATTGATAAATAGAAAGATAGACATATTCATAGATAGATAGGCAGACATATAGATAGAAAGAGAGATAGATAGTTTGATAGATAGATAGATAGACACAATGATAGGAATATTGATATAAAGATTGATAGATTTATTGATAGACACAATGATAGGAATATTGATATAAAGATTGATAGATTTATAGATAGATTGATAGAGAGATTGATAGATAGAAAGGTAGAAAGTCATATATATATATATATATATATATTATATATATAGACAGACAGATAGATAGATAGATAGGTAGGTAGGTAGGTAGACAGATAAAAAAACATATAAATATATATTAGATAGAGAAATAGATAGACATATAGATATATAGATATAGAGATATATAGATATATAGATATATAGATAGACAAATTAAAACATAGAAAGATAGCTAGATATATCAACATATAGATAGACCGATAGATGCCAGATAGATAAATAGATAGATAGATAAAAGATATATAGTTAGTTATTTAGATAGATAGATAGATAAACAAATATATAGACAAATATATAGATATATTGATAAACATATAGCTATATAGATATATAGACAAATACATAGACAGACAGATACATAGACAGACAGATAAATAAATAAATAAATAGATAGATAGAAAAAATGATTGATTGTTAGATAGATTGATAGATAGACATATTGATAGATAGATTGATATATAGATTGATAGGCAAATAGATAGTTGATAGATAGTTAGATTGATAGAAAGAGATACACATAGATAGACAGATAAATATAATATAAATAGAGAGATAGATAGACAGATAGATACTGAGATTGATAGATAGACAAATAGATTGGTAGATAGATAGATAGGTCTATAGATAAACAGATAGATAGAAAAATAGATTAATATATATGTATACATATAGAGAGATAGAGCGATAGACATATAGCGAGACAAATAGATAGATTGATAGATAGACAAACATAGAGACAAATAGATAGATAAATTGATATATAGATAGATAGATATATATATATATATAGATTGATAGACATATAGATTGATTGATTGATAGATAAATATACAAATAGATAGATAGATAGATAGATAGACAGATAGATAGATAGATAGATAGATAGATTGATTGATTGACGAATAGATAGATTGACAGATTGATTGATTGATTGAATGATAGGCAAATAGATAGATATATAGATAAAAAGATAGACAGATTAATTGATTGATTGATATAACGAATGACAGATAGAGAGACATAATAATAGGTAACAGATAGATTGATAGATAAATAATCAAATAGATAGACCAGAAAGATAGATAGATAGATAGACATATTCATAGACAGAAAGATAGAAAGATAGATAGATAGAAAGATAGATTGATAGACAAATTTATTGACACTTTGATAGGCAGATAGATAGATAGATAGATAAACAAATTTTTAGACAGATAAGTAGATAGATAGAGACATAAATAGATAAATAGATAGAAATATTTATAGACTGATAGATAGACAGATAGATTGATTGATTGATAAAAAGATTTATATACAAAATGATAGATACTTTGATAGATAGATTTATAGATAGATTTATAAATAGAATGATAGACTCGGATAGATCGATAGATTGATTGATTGACAAATATATAGATAGATAGATAGATAAATATATACGCACAGATATAAACAAATATATAGATAGATAGATAGATAGAGATCACTAAAAGAAAAATCGCAAATAGCTTGTAAAAATTTCCTAGCAAAATGGAGTTTTTCTATAGCTAAAGTGGATATAACGATGGATTAACAAGGAACTCTTTCCCAATCTAAAGTCGAAGTGTCAAACGGGTCATGCTGGGATGGCCCAACATGGTTTTTGTAGGCCCAACCATGCTACCATGCTAGGCTAGGCATGTCTACAGTAACCGTGACATGCCTGGCCCTGCACGGTTTATTCAAGCAAGGCTCAGTATGGCCCGGTTGGCACGACCGGTTTTAGGTCGTGCTTGGTCAGGCATGTACGAGGCAGTTTAAAAAATTTTAAATTTTATTTTATTTTTTTTATTTTTTTTATTTTTAGTTTAGAATATTTAGGTAATTATAAAATATAAATTAGATATTGTTTAAAAATATTTAAATTGTAAATTGTAAATATTTGAATAGTTATAAAGTTTATTTTTTTATGTTATTTGTTTTAATTATGTTTTAATTAGATTATAATTTATTAGAATTATTTTTTAGAATTTTTAATGAAATTATTAAAAATAAATATAAAAACAAACACAATTTATTTAACAAAAATAACAAAGTCACACTCACAAAGCCAGGTGCCAAATGGCCAAACTAAACCAAATACAATGTAATTAAAAATAAGTACAAAACATCGAAATCAAAAATCAGAATCAAGCATAACTCAAATGGAAATGCATAACGGTAACAAAAGTGTAGCAGTCGGTATGTCGCAATCCGGCAATCATCAACCATCAAGCATCAAGTAGCAACCTCATCAATCATGCATTCTCATATCATTATCATCCTCAACCTCAATATTAGTATCACTATCTCATGGATCATTATCAGTAATCAACTCCCCCGCATTTGTTGTAGTCCCATTCCCAGTCCCAGCACGATCCTTGATGCTAAACATCAAATTTTTTCAATCCTTCATGCATACTAAAGCCTCAACAATGTCTTGACATAATCTCTATCTCCCATCTAAAATCACATTCTATTGGGCAATCATGCTTCCACGGGTAGAGAGATTAAGAAACAGAAAACAACAGAAAACATAGAAACAAGCAATATATATATCCCAATCCACAAGCATCCATGACAGAATCAAAACGAGATATCAACACAGGAAATAATGTGGTTCGCTAGTCACTAAATACGACTAGCTATCTCCACTAGAAAATGCTTATGCATTACAGATTAAAACCAAGAATAGAATGTCTTACAGTATGCAGCATGGAGCAGTCGCGAAATCACGTAGAGAGAGGAGAAGAGATGATGAATAGTTCAACCGGGTCAAAAAATAGCCGCCCGAAAAATAAATACAAATCGTTTTTAAATGAAAAATAAACATTCGGTTCATTTAACCTCCGTTATTGTGCTACTGCTGCATCCCTGGGCTTTTAATATTTCCTTTCCTGCACTTACATGAAAATATTAAAACAGATTATTAAGTAAAAACAAATTACTTATACAGCACATTCACTACAATAAAAAAAGTAGGCTCCGATGTTACGCTCGACACCAGAAGAGATAATAGATCCAGTGCTATCTTAGATAGCACGGGAAAGGTAGACTCATATGATTTCTACCACTATAATATATCAAGATTCTTAGTATCCGACTGTGATAGGATTGAGTAGTAATCGGTATCTAAGTACCGAGATAGCTCGCTCCTATTCGACCGTCCCCCAAGCTAACTAAATGGAAAAATCATTATCTCCGAATATGGTATCAATGTCTATACTCACAACCTTACTACTACTATCACCATACGTAGGATCATAGTATGTTAAAAGGTCAGTCAACTTCTTGTGAATGAACCCTTCAGGCGAGTCTTCCAGGTTCATGCACGAGGAAATATAAGTCAACAAATTATCTACCTCTTCCACCTTAACCTAACGTCCATGTAGCGAGACAATAAAGAGATGGAATGTAGACCAGTACTTTAAATACTTGGTTTCCATCTCTTTAACCATATGGCTAAGTTTTGGATCAGCTCGATACTTCCTAAACATGCTACTAATGTTGCATATGCACTTGAGTGCAATTTAAGTCGTGGGAGTATAAACCAACGAACACATGTTCATGTCATAAAAATTTTCAGAATTTCATAAATTAAATTCCTAAAGCCTAGTTAGTGTCGTCAATAAAAAGATTGTCACTCTTACTATTGACGTAGTCGGATATCACGTGTTTGTATCCAACACATGACACCAACATTAGGTACGTGTAATTCAAACGATGTCTCACATCCAATTGGAATTTATTCTTCTTAAAATTCGTAGACAAATAGAGACTACCGAGCTCCAATTGTTTGCGAGGCGTGCAAATATATTTTAGTGAGTTACATATGTTTTCCAAAGAGAGGAAACACACCTTCATCCCCACAAGTAGAATCATGTTAACAACGTGACACATGCATCAGAAGTGGAAAATCTCTCTTAATGGTGTGTCTCTATTATTCCTAAAAAACATATTAATTACTACTCCATTATTAGATGCATTATTGATTATGATACTAAAAATATTATTTTAAATTTTATATTCTCTAAATATTTTATCATACACTCAAAAATGGCAAGCCCATCATGAGGATAAAGAACCTCGGAGAATCCTAAAATTATTTTATTCACGTGCCATTTAGAATCTACATAGTGGGCGGTGAGACATGCATAAGATGCATCATCATGACTTGTCCAGATATTGGACGTCATGGACACCACTCTACTATATACCATAAATTCATTAATTATTAATTATTTTTCTAACTTATAATATTTTAGTATGTTATTACAAGATGTGGACCTATGAAACCTATGATAAGCAGGCTGAAAATATGTCTGCATGATACTCACTATCCTTGGATCTTCCAAAAACCTGATCGGAAGATCCATCAATGTGATAAGTTTTGTCATACCTTCCCAACCCAACTCACTATGACATATGAAGGGGGTATACTTTGAGACTGAACTAGATCCTGTCTTAAAAAATGTAGAGCTAAGTTGGGTTTGCCTAGGATCTAATGCATAATGTGTTTTGGTGTATAATTTGGCATGCCTTTTAAATTGTCCAGTCACAAACGCACTCTTACAAGTTAAAATTTTTTTACAATATTTGCATAGTGTCATTTCTTCTTCCTCACCCCTAATATTTTTTTTATTTTATTATATTAAAATGAGTCCAAACTATAGAAGTCCTCCTTGTTTTTTTTAGATATTGGGGGTGAGACGACCAGAGAAACCAAAGTTTCAGCAACCTCGGACTTTTGTGTAAAGTTTTCATTTTCTAAATTTATATTTATTTTATTAGTATTTGTATTTGTGATTTTTTTGGTTTTTTTAGAAAAGAGGATAGATTAAAGAGTAGAGAGAGAAAAAAATAGAAATACCCATAAAGTAGTGTAAAGAAAAAGCACGTGCACCAAAAATCTAACTTCTAAAGACCAATGCAAACACTAACTAAAGATGAGCCTGAGTTGCGAGTCCCGAAAAGCCGAGTTGAAATCCCAAGAGAGAGAATTTTAGGAGAGAGGTTTGAGAGAGAGAGAGAGAATGTGAGATTTTATGTTTATGAAAAACATAAAAATTAGAGAGGGGGTGGGGGGCTTTTATAGAAAAAAATTTAGAATTTTTGTTTTAAAAGAATTTTTTTGAATTTTTTAATAATTTTTTTGGGCCAGAATCATGTGGGTCGTCAGATTCTACACCATAGCCATTGGAGGCAAAATCCAACAGCTAAATTTCAATTAATTTTTTTTAAATATTTGAATTGTTGGCCGTAAGCCCGTAATAGGCCTTTGGGGTTGGGGTTGGTTTAAATTTGGGCTCGCCCAGTTTCCAGATCAATCAGGCTGAGCCTAAGCCCAATGGTATAGTACGGTATTGGTACCTCGGCTTGTGCCTAGGTACAAAGACAACCATGCAGTGGTATCGTGTCAGCCCAGGCACAGCATGAGGCCCGGTTAGACTCGGCATGACATGGCATGGGCATGGAAAATTCCAGTGTCGTGCTTGGCTAGGCACGGCACGAATCCGTCCATTAGACAACTCTAATTCCAAGTGCTTGTCACAAAAATTAAAGAGTAACTATTTTCCCTATCAAAATTAGCAAGAGAAAATTTCCTAGCTAAATTATCTAGGGAAAAATCTTAGCTAAATTAACGAGGCAAAAATATCTAGCTATTTTCATTCCAAAAATTATTTTCACATTTTTAATTTTTTACATAAAATTTAATTACATATATTTATAAAAACATAACTATAAACCATTATTTATAATTAACAAAAAATAAAATCAATTAATAAAATATTTTTATATAATTTGTTATATAGTTAAAATAGAAACATAACACAACTTGATTACATCTTATTCTTCATCTATGTATCTAATGACAGTGCATAAAGTATAATCTATCTGTGAAATTTACATTGTTTTCTCGCCGTCACCTCCTCAATATCTACATACTACTCTAGCACCCAAGCATGTCCCTCCATGGCCATCAGCATTGCTTCCTTTAGTTCTAGTCTGTATTTCCTCGCCACCACCAACTCCTTCTTCCTTTTATCTGCCAATGCTCTTTTTGTATCTAGTTGCTCTTCCAACAACACTTTTCTTAACCTTGTGATCAGTTGCATGTATGTATACTTGTGCATGTATGTGTGTGTATAAACATAGACACATGTACTTTCATGCTAATACACATACCATCAAAGTCAATAGAAGGAAATAATCAAGGGCTTAAAAAGACACATAGATCTCTTAGGCATGGTCAGCATCTTCTAGTTCTTTGTCCTTTGGTACTTCACCAAGATAGAGAACATTGTTACACCTACACATTGAGCATAACATACTACATTTACAAACCAATAAAGAACACAACACAATGTCGCTGATAAACAGATAGACTAGTGCATGCAACACCAACTGCCATTTGCAAGAAATTTCATACAATGTGGTAATCATGAGCTTATTTTTAAATTACCGAATTAAGATTTCCCCTAGATTTCTAGTGAACTATCCATCAACATAATCTTCTGTGTGCTCAGCTTCACATATCAGTCCATGGTTAATTATAAGAAAGTTAAAAAGGAGTTTTGTATGGAAATAATACATTTTAAATAAAAATTCCAAAATATGATGCTTGTTTGAAAAATATTACCAAACTAGTGCATCTGGAAATAGCATGGCAATGGGCATCATTGTTAATGATAGTCATTTCCATGTTATTGAATTTTAAAAATCAAGATCTTCATCAATGTCTGCCTCGCTTGATGATGACAAATTCGGGCTTGAATTTGGGTTTGACACAAGATTCAGTTTGGATTCGTTTCTACTTTCAATATTGCATCTTGGCCATGTAGATTTCTAAGTGAGCGGCCAAGTTAAGTTGCTGGTTTGAGCAAGAGATGATGCATAAACTAAAGATGAAGAAGATGAATTTAACTTGATGGTTTTCTCTGGATTGAAATGGAGCAACCACTTGTGGCAAGAATCCGTTGATTTGTTGAAGTTGACAGGTTCACTCTAAATCATGATTAAAAAAAAAAACAAATTATTTAATAGAAAGAAAAGGATATATATACATTTGAGTATGGCAAGGCCATATTTCATAATTAATAAAACAAATAACACCTTATTATTGCCCCTCTTTTTATCTTTATACTGCTAGAGCCACGACAATAAACTCGAGCAAGCATAACCTGCAAAATGAACTCATTGTTTCGAACTTGAGTTTCTTTGTCGAGGTTAATGGAGCAATTGGGGCTGCACATTGTGCTTTTTGTAAGTAATCCAGATTCAATATTTTTCTAGCCAGAGCCACTCTCACATGTAGATGTTTTGCACCTACACTCATTTTTCTTCTTTTTTTAAACTTCGTCAAATGCACGACTAGTGAAATATGAAGTGTTATTCATGCTTATATACAATAGTTGACACGATGGTACATATGAATAGTGTGTGGGTGTATGTGGTTGTGCATGCCTTTGTGGGTGTGTAGTTGAGTCATTGATGGGTAGCATATGTGACTGATATATCGCACTAGAGTAATTGAAAGAAGAAAGTAAAAAAAAAGAATCATTTTTCAGTTGAGATTAAGGCTAAGATTCAGGCTTCCAACTAGAACAATGACTGGATAAAGTTCCCAAATATCTCCAGAGAGGGAAAGCTTACTTTACACTTGATGTAAGTTTGGAATGTGGGGATTCCCATGATCATACTCTTCCAGCCTCGCCGCCTATTTCGTAGATCAGACTTTGCATCTCTGTGATAAAGTACTCTACGATGTTGTTACCTGCTTGCCAACCATAATTTGGCCAGATATCATAGACCCATTTATGATCACAACATATAAAACAACTCCTCTACTTGAATAACCATCTATGATGTACTTAAGCTCCATAAATTTCTGGTCAACATCTACTTTTGAATGTTTTTTAAAGAGAACAAAGGAAATGTTACTAATCTAGCCCATTTCCATTTTCTCCCTAACTCCTCTTACTACACTCTCTATGCTCGCCACACACACACTCTCCCTTAATTACGATGTTTCTTTTCTTCATCTCCATCACAAGTAAAACCCTCATCACATCTTTGGTCTTTGTCAGTGTTTCTAATGGCGAGCTTAAGTTCTTCCCCAATGTTCAAATTGACCAAAAGAAAGAAATGAAGGAGGAGAGAGTTGGCTATGGTGAAAGGTTTTATGGATTCTTATGAATTCCCAGGAACTGGAGTGATATTTGCAGTGGCAGCCATGGTGGTGGATGTACTTCTGGAACAAATATCCATGGATACGACTTGTTTAACCTTGTTTTTCACTAAGTTGGATTCCACACTCTCCCATTATTCCCAATGCCTACATTTTAAAATTTTTAAAATTTAATAGTCGCATTCACAACGCCACCTTTGATTTTTAAAATTCAATAAGGTGGCAATGACCGTCATTTACAACGACTCAAATTGCCACGTTGTTTCCAACATATTAGTTTGGTAATATTTTTCAAACTAGCATTATATTTTAGATTTTTTATTTTAAATGTATTATTTCCATACAAAACTTATTAGAAAGTACCAAACAAAATGGAAATGAAATTTGAAATACAACATGCTACATGGTATTGAATTTTTGCACACTAGTAGGTTCATATAAAAATCCACCAAAGCAAGGAAACCTAAAAGAAACCATAGAAAAAAAATGAGAAAAAAAATGCAATTCATAGGAAATGACACAAGGTTGCTCACCTTTGTATTCCATTCCCCACTTGAGTTTTACAATGACCATCTTCCCAGTCATGTTGTTAAGAAAAGGCTTGGGATTAACGGGGATGGTCTGCAATATTCAGTAATAAAAAAACTAATAAATGGTGGTAAATTCACGTATGCATCAGATATTTATCTACATTTACTTAAAAATGCATAGGCATGTATTTATGTAATATACATGCATACATCATGAATATAGAATGACTATATGTGTCCAAACACAGACACGCATGCACACACATGCACACACTATTTTTCTATCTTCTCATATTTCTTTATCTTGTCCATATATTACACCTTTTTAGTTGAACTGAACTATTGATGCATGAAAATGGTCATTACCAAAAATCAAATTTTTTTTCTAATCTACATATCCCACGTGATTTAAAATTTATTATTATATTTTTTGCTTGAGAAAACTGTAAGAAAACTTTTTTTATGAAAAATAAATGCCATTTTGAAAGAATATTTGATTGTTGTAAATATGAATAGTTAATCTTGCTTTGATGCACAGAAATTAAAAGCTAGTGTTAATATCTCATGTACACAAAAATTGTATCAAACAAGAAAACTTGATTACTACTTCATATAAATTTTCTTTTAACCTCTCATTATCATCATCAATGAAATATTATCTCAATACTATTTTGAACAAACATTACTCTAACCATAAGAACATGAGTTCAATCAACAAGAATACCAAATATACTTCTTCAGGATGCTTGTCAAATCACCTATCATTATGTTAGATAGATGTCTTACCTGGACTCCATTTCCATTATAATAGCCCATCCAGCTTCTCTACACAACTTCACAGTTTCAATGCATTCAATTTGTCACGATGTAATCTTGTTCACCTTGATAAGAAGGGTCTACGCCCTATCCAAGCAACCAAATCAAATTAAAAACAAAAAAATAACAAAAAAGAAACAAAAACTTTCACACCTCAAAGCTATGCCAAGCTTGTTACGAACTCATTGAGAAATCAACATCTTGCCTCTTGCTTGTTTTTGAGGTCATGGAGCATCTAATCTGGCTCATAAAATTCAGATTCAGCAACATCCACTTCTATGGGTCACATATGACATTCATGTAGTTGGAATCGAGACTTAAACCTTGTGAGCTATGATTTCAATAACACACAGTGGGAGTGCAATGGTTTTGATAACATACAGTTAGCATGCAAAGATTTGCATAGCACATAATACATGAGTAATCATGGTAGCTAGTGCATAGTGGATGCACTCCTTCTAGGGGTTTACAGCTCTTTCCAACACACACCCCCCTAGAGTTTAGCATTCCCTGGGGTCACTTTTGATACCATGTAAAACATTAAATCACACAACATAAAATAAATATAATACACTTGCTGAATAACCTCATACAAATAATGCCCTTATATAACATGTTATTTTTATTAGGGCAACTCATAGGATGAATAATTTTTATTACACTCTCGATGTGTACCTCTATGTGCTAGGGATGCCTCAATGTGTAAGACATGCTAATTCTTCTTCCAAAAAGCTATCGATAGAACAACGTATCAATTGATAAAGTAGAGAACATGGCACCCAGCAAAACATAAGCAATATCAAAAACATTGTGCATCAATAAGATAGTTATATATAGTATATATGTACATATAATATTATAGTGTATATGTACATATACTAAGTATATATGTACATATATACTATAGTATAATGTACATATATTCTATAGTATATGTACATATACACTACAATATATATGGATGTCTTATATAGATAAGGAATAGCGGGTATAAATATAGATATAGAATAGCAGGTAAAGTATTATCCCATTTATACTTCACAAAGAATCCACAAAACATCACCATCAAAATTAATAAGAAATGCAAATATTATTTAAATTTTTGAAAATATATCTAAAAACTCTTAGTGGAAAAATTGGAAGAAAAGCGATGAGCTAGGCTTGGCGCATCAAAGTTCGCACATTGCCTTTTCGCAACCAGAACTTTCCTGGTCCCAAGGCCTATAAAGGGGTAGCTCTACCCTGCCACCCACTGCGGCACCATGTTCCCATGTGGTTTTTTTAGAATGTTTCTTTTCCTCTTCGTGTGCTTGCACCAATGATTTTGATTGCTTAGCTTCATTGTATTAGTTCATCAACCCTGTAGATTCTGCTGCCATATGGTTCCTCACTTGGTTCGAAGTAAGGGTCGTCACTTCATTGTATGTGTCAACGTAACTACAGAACAATTCAATATGCACTCTATAAAAACAATATGCACTCCATAAAAATAATACACATGCAAAGAAAAAAGAGGAACAAAACATCAAAAATTTGATGTTTTGTCTTACAAATATAAAAAAAAGCAAATGACTACAAAATTTGCAAACTTCATATAGCAAGGCATCTTGACTCACCTTCCTCCCAGCTATTCTCACTCATCTTCTTTTCATGCTCATTGGCAGGGGATACATCGATGTGCTAGTTATGTAGCATGCAGATTTGCACCCACCACAACCCCATTGATAGCCATAGTTCCTCATGTTTAGTTCGTTGTCATCCCTTACACTATGAACATGCAAGAGGGGAGAACAAACCGAATGAACATATTTAATAAAATTTCATTAGCAATCATTATGGAAATTAACAATTCAATAGTTAAATTCCACCAATGACCAATAAAAGTAGTCATAGATCTAAATAGTGACAATGCAGATCTACATGAAATAAGAGGGTCAAGAACAAACATATGTCTACGTGGGACTAGAATTTTTGTGTTGATCTCACAACTTCAAAAGCTAACTTGCTATTCTTAGCACCAGGAGAACAAGCAAGCCTTTTATATACCTATAATAGGCTAAAACTCTACCAAAAATATTTGGATACACACAAACATATTCATAGATATATAAAAATAGTAATTATAGACATAAAAAACACGAATCTGAGTTGATAGTCATACAACTTCACCAATATCTAAAAGATGGCCAGAAATGATGTTTAGAGAGAGAGTGTGTGCAAAAATAAAATGTTTTAGTAATATTAAAGATAATAGAAGCTTAGCCTTCTTTGATCCTACTAAGATTGGTAAAGATGGGACCCATCCATAGAAGGACTGTGGCAATGTCTAAAGGCTTTGAATAAAAAATTTTTATGCTCGCACATCAAATGTCCTACAGAGATTCATGATTAAGTTAATCGGCAAAGCAAAGAACAAAACCAGAATAAAGAAAAATGATACCTCCAAAAAAAATCTCATCTTGTTTAGCTATACATAGACAAAAATCAAAAATAATTCAGAAATAATTCTGATACAAAATTATCTTCATTATTAGTTGATTCATTTATGCTAGCCTCTTCTACAAGGTTTGCAGATGGATCTTGAAATGTTATATGTCACATCAATGCCACTAACTGTGACTTCATATAGTACATCTACTGTTGTATTAAATTCTTAATTTCTTTCATCTCATCATTCATTTCTTTCATCTCATCATTCATTTCTTTAATTTCTTGCATTTCTTCCTTCAAATGTCTAGTCTGCTCAAATATATCTTATTTATTTCTTACATTTCTTTTTTCAAATGAGATATCTGCTCATTCTTTTCTTTCACTTTGGTTTCCATAACTTCAAACTTTTATTTGTTTTTATTACTTGTTGTTCGACCACCTCATCCACCATTGTTGTGACAGATAAATTAGAAGCATGACTACTACAACAAAATTCTAGTCCTTCAAGCAGTGTCGTACACTCACTGCTTCTTATGACCTTCTATAGTCTCCAAATTGATAGGATCATAGTCAATTGGTTAATGATCCATAGAACCCTCAACTTGTTGAGAAGCAACTGTTACACATTCTTCTATGAATTCTTGTGATAAAATAGAGAAAAATCTATTCTAGATATACATAATAAATTTAATGTTTTGTATTCTAAACAACATTCAAAATTTACTGTAGTATCATAAAATTATATTAATATAGTAGATTCTTACAGTAATCATCTGAGACTTTTTGTCAACAAACTGATAATCCTTTTTCTTTACATGCAACTTCCTGAAAATCTCATAAAAATTGGGATCACAACCCACTTCTCCAGCCTATAGTATATTTATTAAGTTAAAAATTAACAAATGTTAAAAAATTTTAACAAAATTAATAAAATCATGCATAGATTAGATTTATTTAAATTATTAGGATAACAACTAAATATATAAATGGTTTAAATTTTAAAATTGTACCAAATTTCGAGCATGCATAAATGTTCAACTTTGACCCTCCTGTGTGACAAGACATTTTTGTTCCTAGTCCTGCTGATCTTTAGAGATAAAAACATGTTTTTGGCTCTAAAGATTAGTTCGGATTGGGGGGGTACTTTAGAGATAAATTTAACTTGATTATATAGTTCTTATAAATTTCAATAGGGGCGAATATTTCTATATTTATCTTTAAATATCAATTTATTTTCATTTAAATATTATGAAAAATTAGTAATTTTTTTATAATTTAAAATTTTCAAATTTTTTAGTAATTATTTTTCAAAAAAATTTTTTTAGGCATGAAACTATTTTTTATAGTTAAAATAATATTAATATTTAAATGTTTTTTCGTTAATTATTATATTTTTAATATACAATGAATTATTTAATTTTTTTATTAGTAGAAATTTCAATATATGTTCATTTATTTTTTAAAATATCTTTAAAAATTTTAAAAATTATAGCATTAATAATTTAATGTTATTGTAATCTTTATTAATAGTTATTGTAGCATTTATTAATAGTTATTATAGTCTTTATTAATATTATATTTTTTGTATTATATATTTTTTAAATTATTTTTTATAATAACCTATTGTAATAAATATAAGAGTAGAATGTGTATTTCAAAGATCACTCATCAATACATTGAATACGTACCTATAATATAGAAAATTAAATAAAATATTAAAACAAATAATATATAAAAAAATAAATCATTAAATAGTGATGAAAATTATCCCCACCAGAAATAGTTAGGGAAAAATCCCAAACTAAATGGATATATTTTGGGAAAAATAAAATTAAAGAAATAATCACTTGCAATAAAATATAAAAAGTAAAATAAAATTTAGATAATTATTTAGTGATAGATTTTTTCTCGATCAAATTAGTTAGGGATATACCATAACTAAATCCATCGCTAAATTCCCTACTTTTTTTGGATAGAAATCAATGAAAATATTAGCAACAAAATATTTTCAATCGAACATTTCCATCACTAATCCATCACTAATTTATTACAAAATTTAATTTAATGTAAAATCAAAAATTCTTTGTTATTACCTAGCTAATCCCTCGCTAATTAGGTTGGAATTTTAGCCCTAGCAAAATTTTCCTCGCTAAATTAATATTTTCTTGTAGTGCATATAGCTATATAGATAGATAGACAAATAAATTGATAGATAGATAGATAAAAAAATTGATAGATTGATTGAATGATTGATAGTTAGGTAGATAGACATATAGATAGATAGATAGATAGATAGATTGATTGATTGATTGATTGCTAGAAAGATTGATAGATAGATTGATAGATAGATTGATAGATAGATAGATAGTTGATTGATAGAAAGATATATAGACACATAGATAGACAGGCAGAAATACAAATAGATAGAGAGATAGATAGACAAATAGATGGTTACATAGATAGATAGACAAATTGAAAGATAGAAATAGAAAGATAGATAGACATATATATAGACAAATAAATATATAGATAGATAGATAGATCAATAGATAGATCAATAGATAGATAGACAAACAGATAGATAGATAGATAGATAGACAAAGATAAAAAATAGATAGACATATAAATAGACAGAGCGATAGACAAATAGTTTGATAATTGATAGATAAATAGTTAGAAAGATATATAAATAGAGAGATAGACAGATAGACAAATTAATATACAAATAGATAGACAGATAGATAGACTGATAGATAAAAAGATTGACAAATATATAAACAAATAGATAGATAGATAGAAAGACCAATCGATAAATAGATGGACAAATAGATAGACAGATAGACATACAAATAGATAGACAGATAGATACACTGATTTATAGAAAGATAGATATACTGATAGATAGAATGTCAGATAGATAGACAAATAGATAGATAGATAGACAAATAGATAGATAGATAGATAGATAGATAGACAAATAGATAGATAGATAGATAGATAGATGCACAAATAGAATGATTGACAGCTAGATAGACATATATATATATATATATAGAGTGATAGATAGAGAGAAAGAATGATAGATAAATTGATAGATAGATTGTTAGATAGACAAATAGATAGAAAAATATATATGTAGATATATAGTTAGCTAAAGATTGATTGATAGATTGATAGAAAGATAGATAAACAAATTGATAGACAGATAACTAGATAAATAGATAGAGAGATAGATAGATAGATAGATTGATTGATTGATTGACGGATAGATAGATAGATAGATTCTAAAAAGATTGAAATATAGAATGATAGATATTGATAAATAAATTTATAAACAAATTGATAGATTGGTAGATAGACAAATATATCGACAGAAAGATAGACAGATAGATACAAAGATAGATACAAAGATAGATAGATAGATAGATAGATAGAGATATTAGATTGATAGAGATACATTGATAAATAGACAAATAGATAAAGAGAGAAAGATAGATAATTACAAAAATAGATAGAAAGATAGATAAACTGATAGATCGATAGATGGATAGATAGACAAATAGATAAACAGATAGATATATAGATTGACATATTAATAGATAGATAGGTAGATTGATAGATTAATAGAAAGATATGTAGATAAGTTGAAAGAAAAATAGATAGATAGAATGATAGATAGATTAATAGATAGATTGATACATAGATTGATAGATAGATTTATAGAGAGATTGTTAGAAATATAGATAGACAGAAAGATAGATAAATAAATAATAAATATATATATATATATATATATATATAGATAATAGAGAGAGAGAGAGAGAGAGATATATATATATATATTATATATATATATATATATATATAGACAAATAGATAGATAGATAAATATACAGATAGATAGACAAATAGATAGACAAATAGATAGACATATAGATATATATAGATAGATAAAGAGAAAGAAACAAAATAGATAGAAAGATAGATAGACAGATAGAAAGACATAAAGATAGACAAATAGATCAATATATTGATAGATAGATAGATAGGTAGATAGATAGATAGACAGACATATTGAAAGATAGATAGATATATAGATAGATAGATACACAAATAGATAGATTTATTTATAGAAAGATAGAGAAATAAATATACAGATTGAAACACAGATTAACAAACAGAAAGATAGATAGAGAGATATATTGATAGATAGATAGATAAATAGATAGAAGTGATAGATAGATAGATAGATAGAATGATTGATTGATAGATTGATTGATAGAAAGATAAATAGATAGACAGATAGATAGATAGATATACAAATTGATTGATATATAGATATATATAAAGATTGACAGATTGATAGATACAATTATTGATAGATATACTGATAAATAATTAGATAAATAAAGAAATTGATAGAAAGATAGATATATAGATTGATTGATTATTTATAGATTAATAGATAGTTTAATAGTTAGATTGATATACAAATGGATAAGTAGACAAATATATAGAAAGATATATAGATAGATAGATTGATTGATTGATTGGTAGACAGATAGATTGATTGATTGATTGACAAATTAATAAGAAGTTTGATAGATAGATTGATAATAAGATTTATAGATAGATTGATAGAATGATAGAATTAAAGATAGATAGAGAAAAAGATAGACAGATAGAAAGAGATAGATATTTAGATAGATAGATAGATAGATAAATATATAAAAGATAGATAAATAGATAATTTGATAGTTAGATAGATTATTAGACAGAGAGATAAAGATATAATAGATAGATAAACAGATAAATAGATAGATAGATAAATAAATAGATAGATAGATAGATTGATTGATTGACAGTTAAATTGATTTATTGATTGACTGATAGATAAATAGATTGATAGATATAGAAATACATAAGCAGTTAAATAGACTAATAGATAGAAAAATAGATAGTTATATAGATAGGCAGATAAAATATATATATATATATAGATTGATAGATAGATTGATAAAGAGATTTAAGGAAAGATAGATATACAATTAGATTATTAGATATATAGATAGAAAGATAGATAGCTAGATAGATAGATAGACAATTAGATAGACAGGTAGATAAATAGATAGATAGACAGATAGATAAACATATAGATAAACAAATAGATAGATAAACAGACAGATAGATATATTTATAAACAAATAGATAAACAGATAGATATATATATAGATAGATTAGTAGATTGATTGATTTAAAGATTGATAGACATATTGATAGATAGATTCATATATAGATTTATAGTTAGATTGAAAAATAAAAAGATAGAAAGATAGATAAATAGATATATAGATAGAGTGTTATACACATTTTTAGACAAATAGATAAAGATATATATATATATATATATATATATATATATATATAAGGATAAATAGATAGATAGAAATATAGATTAGAAAGACATTTAGATAGATAGATAGATAGATAGATACAATAGATAAATAGATAGATTAATAGACTAATAGATAGATAGATAAATAAACATATATATAGATAATAAGATTGACATATATAAAGACAAATAGATAGATATAGATAAATAGATATATAGATAAATAGACAGATAGATAGTTAGATAGAAAAATATGTTGATAGATCGATAGACAGATAGATAGATAAATTGATAGACTAATAGAGATGATATATAGATAGAAAGATAGATACATAGATAGATTGATAGAAATATTTATAGATAAATAGTTAGAAAGGTAGATAGATAGATAAATAGATAGATAGAAAGATAAATATATAGATAGATAGACGTACATATATATATATATAGACAGATAGAATGACACATAGTTAGATAGATACATAAATAGATAGATTAATACAAAGATTTATAAACAAATTGCTAGACAAATTTATAGACAGATTGATAGACAGATAGATAGACATATTGATAGACAAATAGGTAGATAATTAGATAGTGAGATAGATTGACACAAAAATTGATAGAAAAATAGATAGACAAATAAATAGACAGATATATAGAAAGAAAGAGAGAGATACACAAATAAATATGTAGATAGATAGATAGATAGATAGAAATATAGAGTGATAGATATATAAATTGATAGATAAAAAGATTCACAGATAGAATGATAGATTAATAGAAAGATAGATAGATAACAAATAGATAGATAGAAAATATATACAAATCATTACATAGAAAGATTGATAAACAAATTGATATATAGATTCATAGATGATTGAATGATATAAAGATTTATAAACAAATTGATAGATTGATTGTTAGACAAATTGATAAAATGATAGATAGACATATAGATAGTCAGATAGATCAATAGAAAGATAGATTGAAAGATAGATGGACAAATACATAGATAGATATTTAGATAGATAGAAAGATAGACAGATAGATAGAGAAAATGATAGAAAAATAGATAGATAGATATATATAAAGATCGACAATAGAAAAATAGAATGATAGATATATACATCGACATATCGATAGATAGATATATAAATATATAGACAGACAGATAGATAGATATATAGATTGATAGATATACAGACATATAGATAGACAGATTGATTGATTGATTGATAGACAGATAGATAGATAGATAGATAAATAGATATATAGAAAGACATACAAATAGATAGACAAATAAATATATAGATAGAAAGATAGATAGGTTGAAAGATAGATAGATAGATAGGTAGGCCGATTCATAGATAGTTAGATAGATGGATGGATAGATAGAAGATAAATAAACAAAAAGATAGCCAGATATATAGATAGATAGATAGACTAATAGATAGATAGATAGACTAATATATAGATAGATAAAAAGATTAATAGATAGATAGCCAAATTTATAGACATATAGATAGATAATTAGATTAAAAGATAGATAGACAGATAAAATGATATTTAGATTGATATTTATATAGATAGATAGATAGATAGTTTGTTAGATATATAGATAGATAGCTAGACAGATAGTTTGATAGAAAGATCGATAGTCTTATTGATAGACAAATAGGTAGACAGATAAATAGATAGATAGATAGATAGTTTTATAGACAAATAGATAGATTGATTGTTTAACATATAAATAGCCAAAAAGATAGGCAGATAGAAAGAAATAGATACATAGATAGATAGATATATAGATTATTAGACAAGTAAATAGATAGATAGATAAATTGAGAGATAGAAAAATAGATAGACAAATGATAGACAAATAGATATTTAGAATGATAGATAGATATATATATAAATAGATAGAAAGATAAACAGATAGATACCTAGATAAATAGACAGATAAATAGACAAATATATAAATAGAATATAGATAAAAAGATAGACATATATATAGACATATAGATAGACAAATAGTTAGTTAGATAGATATACAGATAGATAGATAGATAGATTGATATAAAAATAGGCAGACAAATAGATATATAGATATACATTTATATAAACAAATTGATAGACAAATAGATCGATAGATAGATACATAGCTAGATAGATAGATATAGAACATATAGATACATATAATGATAGATAGATTGGTATATAGGCAGATAGACATACAAATAAAAAGTTGTATATATAGATAGATATATAGACAAAATGATAGATATATAAAGAGATTGATTTATATACACATTGATAGATATATTGATAGACTAATTGATAAATTGATTGATAGATTGATTGATAGACATATTGATAGAAAGATTGATAGATAGATTGATAGGTATATTGATATACAAATAGATAGATAAATAGATAGATAGACCGATACATAGAGAGATAGATAGGCAAATAGATAGATAGAAAGATACATGACAAAATAGATAGATAGAAAGATAAATAGAAAGATTGATAATGCGATAAATGGATTTTTAGATAGACAAATAAATAAATAGATAGATAGATAAAAATAGAAAGATAAATAGAAAAAAGATTGATAGATAGATAAACATATAAATAGATAGATGGAAAGATAGATATAAAGACACACATATAGATAGATAGATATATAGATATCTAGACAAACATATTGATAGATAGATAGATATATAGAGAGATATATAGATAGAGACAAAGATAGATAGATATACATATAGACAGATAGACAAATAGATAGATAGATAGATAGAATGTTAGAGAGATAGATAGATAGAAAGATAAATAGATAGTTTGATAGATAGATATATATATCCATTCATATCATTCATCCATTCTATATATATATTTTGATATTGTATAAATCTTTAGTATTTTTCATAAATTTTTGCAACTTAAATTTAATTTTTTCAACTTAAATGTATTTTTTAATGTATGTTTTATATGTTTGTAAAAATCATATAATTTAATATGTTTAGGATATGTATTTTTGTTTCACTTAATATCATTTAACTAAAATTGATTTTTAATAAAATGTTTATTGTTACAAATTGTTGTAAATTTCAAAATAAAAACTATGTTAGTGTAATAAATTTAAAAAAAATTACTAAAATATATATCTGATGTAGTTTCAATTTACAAGTAAAACTTTAAAAATAAAATTTATTAACAAAATAAAATTTGCACTTCATAATCTGAAATATGTTATATTTTTATACTAAACAATGTTTAAAGTATCTATTAATTACAAATAATACATTGACATATATTCAATTTTAAAAAAAATTAAAAATAATTATTTAAAAAAACAAATTCATATATATGGTCATATATATATTTTGAATAAATAAAAAATAATAACTAGTAGAAAATTCTCATGTATTTATATGGTAATAGTTTGTTTGAACCTATATTAAGAAATATTGATTTTTTACAAAGATTAAAGGCAAATATTTATAGCACTACATCATAATTGCTTGAAATTTAAAGTTTCTAAAAATTTATTAATAATAATATATAATAGGTAAAATTTATCATAGACATTAATATTTTAATAAAAAAATTTTATAAAAAAACAAAAACAATATTATTTTTTATGACCAATATTTTAATGTTTTAACATAATTACAAATTACCATTTTCTTTAATTTATATGAGTATATGATTGTAATTTTAATATAAATATTAAAAAAAACTTTTAAAAAATAGAGCTCATTAGTTAATTCATATTTTATGTAATTAATTGCTTCACATACACACACGCGCGGCACAGACCACACACAGCACACATGCACAAATTTATTTAAATATAAGAATTTACAATATTTTATAAATGTGTACAATATATAATATTTATTTTAAATAAATTTTCAAACATAAATTTTAATTACATTCACACACACACACAACACACCACACATATATATATATATAATAGTTTCATTTGTACATTAAAATACATTACGTATATAGGTATATGCATGTGTTTGTGTTGGTGGTTAAGTAGTATATGCATGATACATGTATATACACTTTACTTTGAAAATGTCGATACATGTGATAATATCAAAGTACACAATGTGTATTGTGATATATAATGTATAGTAATGTATATGGATGTATAAGTGTGTGTGTGTGTAGGTCAGTGTATATGCACATATATTATTAATGAATCTATATGTAAATATCACAATTAGTTTTGAGAAAAAAATACGTAAGCACATAATTATTATCATGTTCTACAAATCATGTGAGCACAAGCAAAGAGTGACATTATTGGAAGAAACTACTAATTCGCATCTATAACACTTTGCCTCATAATTTGATTTGAATACTACTTGCAATGATAAGGTTCATTCAATACTACATACCATGGAGTTACATTTTCATTCAATACTATAATTTGTTTCAATAAAAAATCTATTTAATATCTTTTTAACAACTCTTCATCTTCTTTTTCTAGTCTTGATAAGCTATTTTCAATTTTGATTATATGTACATTTTTTATCTAATATCTCTAGTTCAAAATATTGTAATAGTAAAATCCATCATATCAATCTAGGCCTAATATCTTATTTTCTATGATATATTTGATTATAGATATTTAGTATACACTATGACTGGTTCCAATAAATATGATATTAACTTGCCAAAAAAAGAATGTTTATACAAGTTCTTTCTATATAGTGGTGTAATTTAATTAGGCATCTCAGAGTGTGTTGTTATCACAGTATATGATAACTATTTATAATATTTGTATAACCATATAAAACTCTTCATAATTATATTTAACTATATCTACAACTAGTAAACTATTTTTATAACTATATTAATAACTAATAATTAATTATTTTTTAACTATATAATATTTTATAACTATATGAGTAATTCTATATAACTATATTTTTAACAAAATATATAATATGTAATTCATATATAACTATATATATTGTAGTTTACTAAATGTATAACTATAAAAATGTTATATATAACTATATCTCTAACTACATATTTATAACTATATGTGTATACTATAAATAATATTTGTATAACTAACACTTATATAATTAAAAATAATTATATTTGTATCTATGTATACATATATGTATTCATATAATTAAATCTATATATTTATTTATATCTTTGTATATAATTATATACTACTTATAGCTACTTGTGAATATATAAATATATAATTATATGTTTAACTTATATAACTCTTTTTTTAATTATGTATACTGTAGGTATAAGAACATATAGAGGTTGACCTACCCTCTTTGGTGAGCATCTCTTGAGGTCTATTGATTCTGTTTCATTCTCGTATCAAATCTTTTTACTACCATACACAAAGGATTTGAGATTTAGTGGAAGAAAATGGATTTATGTCACAAAGCTATTCAGCAGGCTGTTTGCCAACAGGAGATGAGAATTGATGCAGGTCTTGATGCTAGTGGAAAGACAACCATTCTATAAAGTTGAAGTTTGGTGAAATTGTCACCACATTTCCTACCATTGTCTTCAATGTAGAGACTATTGAATATAAAACATTAATTTCACTGTGTGGGATGTTGGGGTCAAGACAAGTTTTTCCCTTTCTGGAGAAATTACTTCCAAAATACCGAAGGTCTCATTATTGTGGGGATAGAAATGACAGATTGAGTAGTTGAAACTAGATGAGTTGCATAGGATGCTAAATGAGGAAAATCTTCGAGATGCAGTTTTGCTAGTGTTTGCCAATAAGCAAGATCTTCTCAAAGCGATGAATGTAGCTAAATTACTGACAAGCTAGGACTTCTCTTTTCCAATGCCATTGCCACATTTAGAGCACCAGTGCTATCTCTGGCGAGGGCCTCTACGAGGGTCTGATTTGCTTTCCAATTACATTGCTAGCAAATCATAAACAATTTAAGTAGGATGAGGCAAACTTTGTTTTACATATCTGGATGTGGATGTAATCTTGCCTATTTTGCTTGAGTTTTGTTGTGTTATGTGGATGACATCTGTTTCCAGGGGGATTCAAATTGTATTAATATTTATATATTGCATGCCTAAAAACAAGACCGCAATTACTTTGTTCTGATCTGTTGAAAGCTGAATTTGTTTGTTTTCTGTTTTCTATTTTCTATCTTTTTTCCATTGGATCCCAAAGGTATAAGAACAAATAATTATTTTAATATGTATTACTATAAAAGCTTTATACATAACTATATTCAAATAAATAATTTACAACTTTATTAATACATTTTGTATATATTAGTATTTAAAAAAATATTTTACTATATCTATACCTATACATAACTATATGTATAGATATATAAAATTATATAAATAAATATATATAGCTACATAATAAATATAAGTATAACTATATGTGTAATATATGTATAATCACATGTAACTATATTTATGATTACTTGTATAATAACATACAACAATATGTAAGCACAAAGCATGAGAGTCTCCGTTGATTAGGGTCATATATGGTATAATACAAATAAGGGACGTACTCTTACTTAATCCCATCCCTTGGCCCTTAAGCTCAAACATGAACCTATGTATGATAAAAAATATAATATTTGATATGTTTATACAGATGAAATTTTATTTTTTTTATAATTTTCATTCTAACACTACATCTTTATGTGTATCTCTATGCTCTCTAATTCTTTCTGGCACTCTATTCCTCTTTTTCTTTATGTGTCACCCTGCTCTATTGTTATTTTCTTTCTCCTCTCCTTTCTTGCTTGTTCTCTCTGTCTCTATTTCTCCCCATTTCTCTCCCTATCTCTTGCTTTCTCTATGTCCCTCTCCCTCCTCTCTCGCTCTCTCTCTCTCTCTATCTCTTCCCCTCTCTTTCCCTTTCACCATTCCTCTCCTCCCACTCACTCTCCTCTCTCTCACCCTCTCCCCCCGTCTCCCCATTTTTCTTCCCCTCTTTCTCTCCACCTTCTCTCTCTCTCTCTCTCTCTCTCCCTCTCCCCCTTCAAACATTAAATGTCTTCTTTTTTGCTTCCTTTCTTGTGCATTATCATATTTGATCCCTTTATCTAGTATTACTGTGATATCTATTAATATTATTGTGCTAAAAATGGCTTTATCTATTCATGTAAATTCTGCAAACACATTTCCTTGATATTCATGATATTTAATTTTTAAATATTAATCTGTAAGTAATTTTATTTAATTATTAGTATATTTTGAAGTAATAGAATGTTTAATTCAAAATAATGATTGAGCATTATTTTTTTGAAAATAAAATAGGGCGAAATGAGTTTAGATCATCAGTGGATGTACGGAAGATTTATTAATGGATTTTTAAATAAAAATTTTTGAGTGGGCTTAAAATTTTCATTAATTTTGCATATAGTCAATCGAAATTGATGAATGGAGAAAAATAAAGCATACATGTAATCATCGTAGGTGTCAGAATATCCCTTTTCGTGATGCAAACACTATAAGATACCATTTGGAAAAATATGGCTTTGTGCCAAATTATTTTATTTGGATTTATCATGGGGAAAGTACAAAGGCTCGAACATTGACAAAAATGAGGATACTGAATCGTTTTCTTGTGGTGAAGAATTAACAAACACATACAATAGAATGATCACGGAAGCTGCTGGTGCTGACTTCAATATGGATTACATGGAACTACCTAATCCTAAAGCTCAGTAATTTTATGAAATGCTTAAAGCTGCAGACGAAGAGTTGTGGCCTAGTTGTAAAATACATTTGCAATTGTTACTTGTGGCTCGACTTATGAGCATTAAGTCAGAAAATCATATGTATGAGAAAGTATTTGATCAGATGATAGAACTGATAAATGAGATTGTTCAGGATAATAATTTGATCACTAACAACTTTTACAACACTAAGAAGTTACTACGAGGAATGGGTCTACAAGTCAAAAAAATTGATTGTTATTTAAATGGATGTATGTTATATTGGGGTGATGATAGTGATTTAATTAGTTGTAAGTTTTATGATCATCCTCGATTTAAGAAGGCATCTCGTGTTGTAGATAAGTGACAAATATTGAAGGTTGTATTTAAGAAGATGTATTATTTTCCATTAATTCCTCGATTACAAAGACTATATGCATCAAATGTTACAGCAAATATTATAAGGTGGCATTCTGAGCATGAGGTTTAAGAAGGGGTAATGCTTGATCCATCAAATTCACTTGCTTGGAAGCATTTTAATTATATACATCAAGATTTTGCAACTGAAAGTCAAAATGTGAGATTGGGTCTCTGAATTAATGGATTTCAACCATTTGGGCAATCTGGACAATATTCTTCAACATGAAAGTGATAGTGACACCTTATAACTTACCACGGTGATTGTGTATGAAGGAGCAATATATGTTTTTATCAATATTGGTTCCAAAGCTAAAAAATCTAAAAGACATGCTAGATGTTTTCTTATAGCCTTTTATTGCAGAGTTAAATCATTTGTGGGATGTTCACGTGATACATATGATATCTCAAAGAAAAAAAATTTCATTATGTGGGAAGCCCTTATATGGATGGTAAGTGACTTTTCTACATGATCAGTGTTGTCTAGCTGGAGTACTATAGGATGCTTCCCATGCCCGTATTGCATGACAAATTCTGATGTATTTACCCTCAAATTTAGTGGTAAATAATCATACTTTGATAACCATCATAAGTTTCAACCTAAAAATCATTCATTTTGAGAAATAGAACTGCATTTCAAAAAAATAAAACTATGATGACAGTTGCACCAATATTCGTTTAGGAGATGATATTAATGACATAGATTCAGAGTTTGTGTTAAAGAAGACAACTGGGAAGGAAGCTACTAGAAGTAAGGGACAAATAGGCAAAATAATTGGTTGGAGGAAACGTAGTATATTTTGGGACTTGCCCTATTGGAAGTCCAATTTAATTCGTCATAACTTAGATATAATGCATATTAAAAAAGTGTGTTTGATAATGTTTTCAATACTGTCCATAAGTGTAAATGAAAAAACAAAAGACACTTTAAAATCAAGACAAGAGATAAATGATTTCTCTATGCATCCTGAATTAAAACAAAATGAGACAACAGAAAAATCTCCTAAGGCTTGCTACACACTTGATAAGAAGGCAAGACAAATATTGTGTGAATGGGTAAAAAATTTGAAATTCTCTGATGGATATGTGTCAAATATGGGTAGAATGCATGGATTGAAGATTCTTAAGTTATTTGGAAAGAAAAGTCATGATTGTCATGTATTTATGTAGATATTAATACCAATTGTATTCCGTGAATTACTTCTCCTAAGTGTTTGGAAGGTCCTTACATAACTTAGTTTATTTTTCAAACAGCTAACTGCAACCACAATAAAATAGATTACATGGTGAGGCTTGAAAATGACATTCCACTTATTATTTATAAGCTTGAACGGATATTTCCACTTAGTGTTTTTGACTCAATGAAGCATTTTCCGGTTCATTTGTCATTTGAAGCAAGGATAGCAAGGCCAGTGCTATATAAGTGGATGTATCCTTTTGAGAGGTAAATACTTATAATTTGCTGTGTTTTATTATCTTGCACATAAAGTAATATTGTAATTTAATATAATTGAAATCTAACAATATGGTTGTAGGTAACTTCGTAAGTTGAAATTGAATGTTAGATCAAGGCAAAAGTTGAAGGTTCAATTTGCAATGCATATTTAGCAGAAGAAGCATCATCATTTTGTTCTTATTATTTTGAGGCTCATATCAATACAAAGAATAGAAATGTGGCTCGGTAAGATGAATGTCATGTGATGGTAGAAATTATTTTGTGAACAAACTATCTATCTTCAGCAATCTAGAAGAGCATTTGGAAGAGCAATGAAAAGTTGTATGACTGATGAAGAGTACAAAGCTAATAGATTTATGTTTTACTTAATTGTGAGGTAGTTGCACCATATACTGAGTATGTATACACAAAATGATTGTATGTTTAATCAAAGTTTAATTTTATCTTTAATAGGAATTATAAAAAATTGATATACATTTTTCTCTCTTTTTATATTTGTGCAGTATTTATGTTGAGCTGTTAAATATAGGCAACCTACAATTTCTAGCAATGATGTCATTATATGCTATAAACTGAAGTTGCGAATTGGTTCAAACATTATGCGAGAATTATTAAGTTTTAAATTTTTAATTTATTTAATTATTAGCATCTTTTATTTTTTATTATCAATTTTTTAATTTATGTCACATGCAATCGATCCTTCAAATGGAGATTCAAATATTTTCATTCAGAATCTAAGTAACGACCCGTTTAGATATGTGACAACCTATCCTGGGTATTTTGTTAATGGATAAAAATTGATACTAATAAAATTTATTAGTTGTGTATGCATTAAAGGCACAGGTTATAGTGTTGATGATATTGATTATTATGGTCAACTCAAAGAAGTTATTAAGTTGGAGTATCCTGGACTCGAAAATAATAGGATTGTATTATTTAAGTGCGAGTGGTTTTGTCCTACATGAAATGTGGGCACAAAAATTTATTTGGATTAAAACTAGTGGATGTTAACCATAAACATAGATATAATTGATATGAGGCATTTATTATGGCAGTTCAAGCCACTCAAGTATATTATTATACATATCTGAGTTTATCTCGTGATAAGAGTGATTGGTGGGGCGATTTGCAAAATCAAAGCTCGGTCAAAATTTGAAATACCAACATTATAATAAAGAAGTACAAACTTAGATATTGCACTTACATTCTAGGAAGATGACATAAATAATAGTGAGCTTGTGAATATAGATGAAGATCCATAAAATTTATGTGACTCAAATGGTGGCATAATAGAAATTGAAGATGATCAATTTTTATCTGAAGATGAGTTCGAACTTCTATCAGAATAAGACGAAATATTAGAAGATTCATTGGAGGATGACAGTGATGCCGATAATTAAATTGTTAATTTAATAATAATATTAAACTATCAAAGACTTTATATATTTTGTTGAAATCTATTGGTGTGTTTTATTCTAAAATGCATGCATGTTCATCATATCTCAATTATTTGTTCTATGTTTTATTTTGTACCGCTGATAGTGCCTAAATGCCATGGAAGTAGTGGAGCTAGACATAGACAAAGAAATGAACCAAATTCATCTAGTATGTTACATCATATTGTAGAATCAGTACCATCTCATTGACACCATATCCAGACTTCAACATCACAATCACCATCTTCATTTCTATCACCATCACCATCATTACACCTATACTATCACCTTGATCAAATATAAGCCCACCACCCATTGTGCTTCCTGCACACACTTTTGATCCATCTCTTTCTTCTACACCACATTTTATACCTTTCCCCATTTACAAAACCAACAACATCATCAAATGTTATGCCTTCCTCTACAGTTAGTGTAAAGTTAGAAATTGAGATTGTAGTTGGAAGGTAAAATAAATATGTAAAAATGACTTGAAAAAAAAATTTTGATGTTTCTGTTAGTGGTTTATTTATATCGTTATGATTTGCTTATTTTCAATGTTATTTATTTATTTCTACAATTTTTTCCATCTCTCAAGTGTTCTACTTTAATTACAAAGTCTTTCAAGAAAATGACTAATTCTAAAGATTTCTCCTGGAAAAATGTTTTTGAATCAATAAAAGAGACTTTTTTTATGACTTTCAGGTAGAAATAACAAAACAAAAGCATTGAAAAATAATTATCAAATTACTTAACTATTATGTTGGTTATTATTCAAGGAGTAAATAATTGCGTTTTTTGTTTTTAATATAAATTCTTTTGTGATTTTTTTATATATAAAATCAGTGCACATAGGCTCCCAGATTTGATGAAAATATTAAGTCATTATGGAAGATTAAAACTGCTCAACGATAATTTCATTTTGTCTATAAATTGAATAATATAAAATAAAGGCATGATTTTATATCCGAGGATGACTAGCACAAGTGGCTTAAGTATTGGGAGGAATCAGATGTGAAGAAAAGATCAGATATTGCTAGCAAAAATCGACTAAGTGAGGTAGCTGGACTATGTACAGAAATTTGTCGACACATAGGAGGGTCAAAGTCGAGTATTGAGCAAGCTCGAGATATGGTACAATTTTAAAATTTTAAAGATTTATATATTTAGTGGTTGCCCTTATAGTCCAATAAATCAAATCTGCATGGTTTTATTATTTTTGTTAAATTTTTTGATCATTTGTTTTTTAATGACTTAATAAAAACATATTCTAGGCTGGAGAATTGGGTCGATATCCAAATTTTTATGAGATTTGCAGGAAGATGCATGTGAAGAAAGTGGATTGTCAGTTTGTTGATAACAAGTCTCAGATGATTGCTATAAGAACTTGTTATATTAATAAGATTTTATAATACTACAGTGCATTTTAAAAATTTTTTGGAATGCAAAATATTTATTTATTTTTGTATATATAAAATAGTATTTTCTCTATTTTATATCAGGACCTAATGGAGGAACGTGTGACAGCTGCTAATCAACAAGTTGAAGGTTCTATGGACCTTCAACCAAGTGACTATGAAACTATTTATTTGGTGACCATAATAAGTAGTGAGTGTATGGAATTAGCTCGAAGGGAGTGGCATTTTCTTGTAGTAGTTGTGCTTCTAATTCATCTGGCTTAGTAATGGTGGATGAGGTGGTTGAACAACAAAAATGGAAATAAATGAACATTTTGTAGTTATGTAGACCAAAATGAAAAAGAAGGATAAGTAGATATCTCAATTGAAAAAAGAAATATATGAAATTAAAGAAAAGAAGGATGAGCAGATATCTCATTTGAAGGAAGAAATATATGAAATTAAAGAACTGAAGGATGAGCACTATACTAATTTGATAAAAGAAATGTAAGAAATTAAAGAAATGGATGATGAGATGAAAGAAATTAAGAATGTAATATGACAGTAGATGTCCTATATGGAATCACAGTTAACAGCATTGGTGCAACAGATAACATTCTGCTATCCAACTGCAAACCTCGTAGGCGTGGCTAGCATTCCCTAAAAATTATGATGATTATTTAATATGAGAATTATTTTTGAACTGTTATTTATTTTTGTCTGCGTAGCAAATAATTATGATATTTTTTTGCAGGTTTCATTTTTTTATATTCAGGTTTTGTTGTTTGCTTTTTCAAGTAACCTAATTATGAATCTTTGCATGACATATTATTTTAGACACATGAAAAAATTCTAATTCAATGTATTCAGACATTGTCATGGTCATTTCAATGCATGGGTACTATATTTACCGATTTCAATTTTATCAAAAGGAGAGCTAGCTTATTTTATCTTTATTATTCCTAAAATATTTTATTTTTGCACTCTCTTTCTATCTAAACATAATTGATGGACATCTTTTGGATTTTTGTTGAAACTCTATGACAATCAACTTTAATTTGTATTTGTTCATGTCTATAATAATTATTTTTATATATCTGTGAATATATTTGTATGACTTCGAATTTTTTGGGTAGAGTTTTAGCCTATTATAAGTATGTAAAGCCTATATTTACTAGTGGAAGCAGTAGTAGTGGTGGCAGCGATTGTCGCGGTGCCAGTAGCAGTAATAGAGGTGGCAGCGACACAAGCGGCAGTGGCTACAGCAATTGCAATGGCTGTGGTGGCGGTGGTGGCAGCGGTAGTAGTGGCGGCAGTGGCAGCAAAGGCAACGGCTGCATCAGCGATAGCGGTGGCATTGGAAGTAGTGGCGGCATTAGTGCCAGCGGCAGTAGTGGCGGTAGTAACGGCAGCAGTGGTAGTGTCGGTGGTGGCAGCAGCACTGGCAGTAGTGGGATCAGGGGTAGTGGCAGCGGCCGTGGTAGCAGTGGCAGGAGCGGCAGCGACAGTCGAAGCAGTAGCAATGTCAAAAAATGCAGTATATATGTAGCTATATAGTCAGTATATACATACATATAATACTATAGTATTTTATGTACATATATACTGAGTATATAAGTATTTAAAATATATGTACGCATAATACTGTTGTTTATATGTACATGTACTGCAGTTATATATGTACAAGTGAAATGCTAGTATATATATACATATTTACTGTAGTAATATATATTTATCAAAATATAGTTTTTTTTATTTATTTTGATTTGATTGAGTGGTATAAATTTTTTATAGATATGGTACCACATTGATTACCATACTAAGCTTGAATAAGTGAATGGATTTCTCAATAGACATGATGCACTATGACTTGAACAGCTTTTTTGTATCAGAAAGTTGGTGATCGGATGAGTAGAGGGAGAGAAAACAATGTCAATGCATTGATAGATTATACTTTATACACAGTTGGTAGATACATTGATTAATAAGATGTAAAATAATTTTGTTATTTTTTGTTTTAGTTATTTAAAAATTATATTAGAATAAGTTATTAAATGAATTTTTTTTTATTTTAAATTTTCATTTATAGTTTCTATTTTTATTAAATTTAATATAAAAATAGTAAATTATTTAATTAAAATTTTTTTGAAGTTGTATGACATTCACCTTTAATTTGTGTTTGTTCATATCTATAATAACTAAATTTATATATCTATGAATATGTTTGTGTGTCTCCGAATTTTTTGGGTAGAGTTTTAGCCTATTATAGGTATGTAAAAGTATTGGCTAGTCATCCATGGTGCTGGGAACAACACCTTAGCTTCTGAAGTTGTGAGATGAACTAAAAAATTTAATTCCATGGAAACGCAAGTTTGCTTTTGACAGTCTTATTTTGTGCAAATAAGAGTCGTTGCAGTTTAGATCTGTGACTGCTTATTATCAGTTATTGGTTTGTAAATGTAGTATGTCATGCTCTATGTGCAGATGTAACAATGTTCTTTATCTGCGTGGAGTACCAGAGGAAAAAGAACTAGAAATGCTGACCATGCCTAAGAGACCTATATGCGTATTTTTTAAGTCCTATAATATTTTCTTCTGTTGTCTTTTATGGTATGTGTATTTGGATGAAAGTACAAGTGTGTGTGTCATCTAAGGCTATGTGATTATATATACATACATATAATACTGTAGTATGTACGTACATATATACTTGGTATAAATGTACGTATATACTAAGTATATATCTACGTATATACTGAATATATAAATACGTATATCCTGAGTATATATGTTTATATATGCTGAGTATATTTGTACATAAATACTCAATATATATTTTCGTATATATTGAATATATTTGTATGTATATACTTAGTATATACAAATCTATATACTACAATATATGCATATGTATATACTCGGTATATATGTACTGTATATTGTAGTATATGTACGAATATACTCGGTATATACTGAGTAAATACATATGTGGGTGCATATATTTATTTGTAGACATGTATATATTATCAAACGTAAACACCCATTTACACACAGACACACTATTGAATATATAATTGCTTAGGCTGGTCTAGTCATCATCGTCCATTGCTCACAGATGTAAGTAATAAAAGCCCTGGATATTAAACTTTTCCTAAAGTTGTGAGATGAAGATATTTCTTGTCCAGGCCAGCCAGACATATAGAGGTTGGTCTTAAAATATTAGTAATTGTATTCATATGCAATTATCACATGGTACAAAGCGAACGTATGAGTAAATAAGTTTTTTGCTCTAGGTTCTGCAATGATTGTTTCTAATTATACTAGGTCTTAGAATGATGATGATGATGACGCTCGTGTAGTGTCATGTAATTATGGTCTAGGAAGAACATCATGTTCTATTTTGGGAGAGGCTGCTCGCCGCCTTGTCAAAAACTCGCTCAATCTCAAGTTCATCAGTCGAGCATCATCGCTCGCCCCTACTTTTATTATCAGTAGTAGCAGCGGTGGCAATGGTGGCAACAATGATAGTGGGGCAGCAACGGCAATGGTAGTAGAGATGGCAGCGGTAGCAGCAACATCAAGAAATGTGGTATATACGTACGTATATACTCTATATATACGTATGTATAATACTGTAGTATTTTATGTACATATATACTGAGTATATACGTACTCAGTATATATGTACACATAATACTACACTTTATATATACGTATACTACAATAATATATGCACGAGTGAAATACTAGTATATATGTACATATATACGGTAGTTTTATATATTTATCAAAACATAGTTTTATTTATTTTGATTTGATTGAATAGTTTAAATTTATTACATATATGGTACCACATTGTTCTCTATACGAAGCTTGTATAAGTGTAGGGATTTTTTACTAGACATGACACACCATGACTCGGACATCTTTGTCGCAACATAAAGTTGGTGATTGGAGGAGTAGAGGGAGAGAAAGTAACGTTAATGCATGGATAGATTATACTTTATGCATTGTCGGTAGCTACATTGATGAATAAAATGTAATAAAATTTTGATATTTTTTTGTTTTAATTATGTAAAATATTGTATTAGAATAAGCTATTAAATAATTTTTTTAATTATAAATTATCATTTTTAGTTTCTATTTTTATTGAATTTAATATAAAAAAATTAAATTATTTAATTAAAATTTTTTTAAAAAAATTAAATTCTAAAAATAGCTATGAAATTAAAATAGCTATGGAAACATCCGTAGCTAATTTATCAAAAATTTCCTAGCTAATTTAGCTAGTGAAAATTCCCTTGCTAAATTAGCTAGGAAAAATTCCCTTGCTATTTAAGAAAGGGAATTTCTTTATTTTAGCAAGAGATATTTTTCGTCGATAAATTTATTTTGCTAGAGACTATTTTCGTAGCTAATATTTAGTGACGAGCACTTTAATTAGGGAAAGCTCAGTCGTTATATCCATTTAGGGACAGAAACTCTCATTTAGCTTGTAAATTTAGTCCGAGAAATTTTTATTTTTAGTTATAGATTTTTCCTTTGCTAAATTATTTGCTAGGGATACTTTCCCTAGCTAAATTTTAGCAATGAGTACTTTAGATTGGGAATGGCTCCATCCTTAATCCATCGCTATACTATTTGCGATGGAAAATGCGTATTTAGCTAGGGAATTGTCCCTAACTATATGAGATTTTTCTTGTAGTATTCACGGAAAGATTATACTTTATGCACTATCATTAGATACATTGATTAAGAAGTAGATATAATCAAATTTTGTTATGATTATATTTTAACATTGAAACATATTGTATCAGAATAATATATTAATTGATTTTATATTTTGTTAATTATAAATAATGGTTTATATTTTATATTTTTATTAAATTTAATATAAACATTTAAAAATATGTAATTAATTTTTAGTAAAAAAATAAAATTGTAAACAAAATTTGGAATGAAAATAGCTAGGTATTGTTTCCTCGCTAATTTAGCATGAGATCTTTCTCTCACTAATTAAGTAACGGAATATTGTGAAGCTCTAAAATAGGATCAAAATTAGCAAGGGAAAAAATTATTTTAGCTAGGGAATTTTCCGACACTAAAAATTTTTAACTAGAGAATTTTTTTGTCATTAATTTATTGTGACGAACACTTTAGCTTTAGAAAGTTCCATCTATAATCCATCGTTATTCCATTTTAGTGATGGAAAATACCCATTTATCTATGGATTTTTCCTTAGTTACCTGGGATTTTTCTTGTAGTGATAGACAAATTGATAGGTAGATAAAGAGATAGAGAGATAGATAGATAGATAAATAGTTAGAGAGATAGACATATACATAGAAAAATAGATAGATAAATAGATAGATAGATAGATAGATAAACATACATATAGACAAACAATTAGATATATATATATATATATACAGATATATAGAAAGAAAGAACGATAGATAGATAGATAGATAGATAGATAAATAGATAGATAAAAGATAGATAGACAGATAGAAAAATAGTTAAACAGATAGAGAGATAGATAGATATATAGATAGATAAATAGATAAATAGATAAACAGATAGATAGATAGACAAATAGATAAAGAGATAGATTGAGAGATCGGCAAACCAGAAGGAACAAATAAATAGACATATATATTGATAGAGAGACAAATAGATAAATAGACAAAAAGTTAGACAGATAAACAAACATATAGATAAACATATAGATAGATAGATATATAGATAAATAAATAGACAAATAGATAGATAGATAGATAAAATGATAAATAGCAAGATAGATATATAGATTGACAGATAGATAGAAAGAGATATAAATAGACAAATAAATAGTCAGATATTTAGATAATAGACAGATAGATTGACAGATAGTCAAACTGATAGATAGACAGATAGATAAACATATTGATAGACAATATAGATAAATAGATAGACATATAGATAGATAGATAGATAGATAGATAGCTATATAGACAAACATGCAGACACATGGACATACAAATAGACAGATGGATAGATAGATCTATTGACATATAGATAAACAAATAGATAGAAAGATAAATAGTTTGATAGACTAAAAGATAGGTAGTCATAAAGATAGATAGATAGATAAATAGATATACAGATAGATAAAATGAAAGAGAGATTGATAGATTGATTAATAGACAAATTCATAGATAGATTGATAGATAAAATGTTAAATAGGTTGATATACAGATTTATAGACAAGTTTATATATAGATTGATACATTGATTCAAAGATATATTGATAGAAAAAATGATAGACAGGTTAATTGATAGGTAGATAAGCAAATTACTAAACAGATTGATTGATTGATTGAGGGACAGATATAAAGATAGATATATAAATAGACAGATTGGCAGACTGGTAAATAGACATATAGATAGATATATGTAAATAGATAGATAGATAGATAGAAAAATAGATAGATAGATGGATAGAAAAATAGATAGATAGAAGACTGATTACTAGATAGTTAGATAGATAGACAGATTGATAGACAGATAGACAGACAGATAGATAGATACACAGATAGATAGATAGATAGATAGATTATTAGACATATAGATAGATAGTTAGACTGATTGATTGATTGATTGATTGATTGATAGAAAATTAGATAGACAGATAAATAGACATATAAATACAAAGATAGATAGATAGATAGATAGATAGATACACAAATAGATAGACAGACAGACAGATAGATAAATAAATAAATAGATATGCAAAGAAAATGATATATAGATAGACAGATAAATAGAAAGATAGATATATGGATAGATAGATAGATAAACATACAAATATATAGAAAAATATATAGGCAGATAGATACATAGATAGATAGATAGATAGAAAGGCAGATAAACAAATAGATATATATACAGATAGACATATTGAAAGAAAGAAAGAAAGATAGATAGCTAGATAGATAGATATATAGATAGATATGAAATTAGATAGATAGATAGATAGATAGAAAGAAGGAAAGACAGACATATATATAGATAGATAGATAGATGGTTAGAAAGACATGTAGTTAGACAGATAGAAATATAAATAGACATACATATAGACAAATTGATAAAAAGATAGATATATAGATAGATAGATTAATATATAGACACATAGTTAGAAAGAAAGAAAGATAGATAGATATATTAACAAATAGATATATAGATAGATAAATATATAGACAAATCATATAGATAAAAAGATATATAGATAGATAGATAGAAAAATAATAAGATAGATAGGCATATAGATAGACAGATATATATACATATATATTGAGAGGTTGATTGATAGATAGACAGACAAAGAGATCGATAGATATATATATATATATATATATATATATATATATATAGACAAATAGATAGATAGATAGATAAATATATAGATTGAAAGATAGACAAATAAATAGACATAGATAGACATATAGAAAGATAGATAGACATATAAATAGACACATAGATAGATAGATAGATAGATACTTAGATGGATTGGTATATAGATAGATAGATAGATAGATAGATACATAGCCAAATAGATAACAAATAAAAAGATAGATAGATCATCATATAAATAGAATGATTGATAGACAGACAGACAGAAAAATAGATAGATAGATAGATAGACAGACAAATATACAGATAAATTAATAGAAAGATAAATACACAAGTAGACAAATAGATAGATAGAAAGATAGACAAATAGACAAATTGAGAGATAGATTTTTATAGAAACAGATTGATAAATAGATAGATAAGTATTTAAATAGATAAATAGATAGATAGAAAGATTGTTAAATAGATAGATAGACAACAAATATAGACCAATTTATAGATTGATTATATAGTTTCATAGATTGATAAATACATCAATATATAGATAGATTTATAGTAAGATATACATATTGATAGAAAAATAGATAGACAGATAGATAGATAAATAGTTATACATATAGATAGATAAATTAATAGATAGACAGATTACATGATTGATATATAGATAGATAGATAGTTAGATAGATAGTAAGACATATAGATAGACAAATTGATAGACAGATAGATAGATAAATAGATAAAAATATAGATATACATAGAGTAAGATGGATAGATAGTTGGATCGATAGATAGATAAATAGAAATATAGATAGATAAATAATCATATAGAAAGATAATCAGATAGACAGATATATAGGCAGATAGATAGACATATAAATTGACAAATAGATATTTAGATTCATAGATAGATTGATAGTTAGATTGATAGACAGATTGATAAACAAATACATAGATATATAAATAGACAGACAGATGGAATGATAGATAGATAAATAGATAGTTAGACACAAAAACACAAAAATAAATAGACATATTATAGACAGTTTGATAGATAGATAGTTAGAAAGATAGATAGTTAGAAAGATAGATAAACTGATAGATAGATAAATAAACAGATAGATAAATAAATAGATATATAGATAGATTAACAGATAGATACATAGATAGATAGATAGTTAGACATGTATATAGACACAAACATAGATAAATTGATAGACACATAGATAGACATATAGATAAAAATATATTAGATAGACAGATAGAAAGATAGATATATAGATGAATAGATAGATTGATAGAATGATAAAAAAATAGACTAATAGATCGGTAGATAAATAGACATATAGATAGAAAAATAGATATATAGTTAGTTTGATATATAGAAAATAGATTGAAAGACAAATTAATAGATAATTTGATAGATAGATTAATAGACATATTGAAAGATAGATTGATATACATATTGAATGACAGATAAACAAACAGATAGGTAGACAGAGTGATAGAAAGAAAGATAGATAAATATATAGATAGATAGATAGATAGATAAACATATAGATAGTTAGATATACAAACTGATAGACAAACAGATAAACATAAAGATATACTGATAGATAAATATACTGATAGATTGATATATATATATATAGATGGATAGACATATAGATAGACAGATAGATAGACAGACATATATAGTTAGACAAATTTGATGATAGATATACAGACATATTTATATGCATATATACATATAAATACACAGAGATATAGATAATCAAATAGACAGATAGAAAGATAGAAAGATAGATAGAAAGACCGATAGAAAGATAGATAGAAATATAGATAGATGATAGACTAACAGGTATATAGACTGATTACAATTAGATCGACATAATGATTAATAGACTGATACGATGATACAGAAAAGATAGCTAGATAGACAGATATATAAACTTATAGATAGAGAGATAGATAAATAGATAGAGAGATAGATAGACATATAGATAGTTGGATGGATAATAGACAAATAGATAGATAGAAAAGATAGAAAGATATACAGACAGATAGAAAGACAAATATATAAATAGATACACAAGTAGATACACAGATAGATATACACATAGATAGGCATGTAGAGAGAGAGAAAATTAGACAGACATATTGACATATAGATTAGTAAATAGATAGATCAATAGATAGACATATATGCAAACATATAAATAGACATATAAATAAAATATATATATATATATATAGATTGATTGAATAATCGATAGTCATATAGATAGATAGTTAGATAGATAGATATATATATATATATATATATATATATATATATATATATATATATATATATATATATATATATATAGATAAATAGATAGACAGATAGATAGACATATATATAGACATATAGATTGACATATAGATAGACAAATAGATAGTTAGAAAGATATATATAGACAAATAGATAGAAAGATATATATAGACAAATAGAAAGACATATCTATAGACAAATAGATAGTCATATCAATAGACCAATATATAAATAAATAGATAGATAGATAGATATACAAAAAGATATATAGATCGATAGATAAATAAATAGATAGATAGTTAGTTAGTTAGTAGATAAACATATATATAGATCTAAATAGTAAGATAGAAAGATAGACTGATTTATAGACAGACAGACAGATAGATAGATAGATAGATAGATAGATAGATAAACATATAGATAGACACATAGATAGATAGATAGACACATAGATAGATTGATAGATAGATAAACAGATATATAGAAAGATAGATAGATAAATAGATAAAAAGTTATGTGGATAGATAGGAAAATAGATAGATAGATAGACAAATAGATATATAAAAGTTTAGATAGATAGACAAATAAATAGATAGATAGATAGATAGACAGATAGAGAGATAGATAGATAGATAGATAGATATATAGATATACAAATAGATAGATAGATAGACAGATAGATAAAAACTCGGATTGATAGATGGATTGATAGACAGATACATAAACATATAGATAGCCAGATAGATAGATATAAAATCAAATAGATAGACAAATATATTTAGATAACTAGTAAGATAGATAGACAAATAGATAAACAAATAGATAAACAAATATAATCGATAGATAGACAAATAGATAGATAGATAGAAAAATAGATACAAAAATACATACATAAATAGATAGGTAGATAGATAGACAGTTAGATAGAAAGATATATAAATAGATTTATAGATAGATTGATTGATAAATAAATAGATAGATAAAAAGATAGATTGATAAAGAGACAGATAGATAGAAAGACAGATAGAAAGATAGATTGATAGATAGATCTATAGATAGATAGATTGTTATATAGATAGATAGACACATAGATATACAAAATAATTGACAGATAGACAGAAAGATATCTAGATAGATATATAGAATGATAGATAGATACATAGATAGATGGATAGATAAATGAATAGATAGACCATTAAATAGATGGATATATAGATAGATGGATGGATGGATTTATACATAGATATATAGATGAATAAATAGATAGTCAGATAGATAGAGAGATAAGCAGATAGATAGCAAAATAAATAGACAAATAGATTGATTTATTGATAGAGAGTTTGATAGAAAGATTGATAATTAGATTGATAGATATATTGATAAATAAATTGATTGATTGATTGATAGACAGATAAATATATAGATAGAGATATAGATATATATCAAATAGATAGGTTGGTAGGTAGACTGATATATAGTTAGATAGATAGATAGAAAGATAGATAGAAATATAGTTATCGAGATATATAGACAAATAAATAACATATTTAAAGATAGAATAATAATTAGATAGACAGATTTATAATCAGATAGATAGATAGATAGACTAATAGATAGATAAATAGATAGATCATTAGATAGATATACAAATAGTTAGACAAATCAGATAGATACAATGATAGATATATAGATAGATATATAGCTAAACAGATAAATAGACACATACAGAGATAAATTGATAGACAAAAAAGATAGATAGATAGGTAGACAGATAAATAGATAGACATATAAAAAATATAGATAGATAGACATATAGAGAGACAGATACATAGACTAATAGATAGATGGATATGTATTCTTATAAATAGATAGATAGACATATAGATAGATTAATTAATAGGCAGTTAGATAGACAGATATATAGCCATATAAATAGATAGATATATAGGTAGATAGATAGATAGACAGAAAGATAGTCATATAGACAGATAGATTCATATATTGATTGATAATTAAATTGATAGATTGATTTATAAACAAATATATAGATATATTAATAGACAGATTGATAGACATATTTATATGAAGATTGGAAGATAGATCGATAAATAGATTAATAGACATGTAGATAGACAGATTGATAGATAAATAGGCCAATAGATAGATAGATATATATATATATATAGTGATATTAATAGACAAATAGATAGATTGATAATTAGATAGATAGATTGATTGATAATTAGATAGATAGATTGATAATTAGATAGATAGATAGATTAATAATTACATAGATAGATAGATTAATAGATAAATATATAGTTAGATATATAGATAGATTTATAGACATATTTATAGTCAGATTGATAGATTAATAGAAATATATATAGACCTATTGATATACATATAGATATATAGATAGATAGATAGATATACAAATAGATAGATGGATAGGCTGATAGATAGATATATAGATATACATATTTTAGATAGATAGATATATAGACAGATAGATAGACTGATAGATAGATAGATAGAGAGATTGATTTATAGAAAGATAGACACAAAGTTTAATAGATAGATATATACATAGACAGATAGATATATAAATAGATATAAAGATAGATATATAAATAGATATAAAGATAGATATATAAATAGATAGTTAGTAAGATAGATGGAGATAAAAATAAAGAGTCAGATTGATTGATTGATAAATAAATAGATAAATAGAGAGATAGATAGTCAAATATATTGATTAATAGACAAATATAATGATAGACATATAGATAGAAAAATAAGTAGATAGATAGATAGATTAATAGATTGACAAAGAAACAAATAGTTGACATACACATAGTTAATTAGTCAGTTAATAAAGCACGCAGACATTCAGAATAGCAGCTAAACAGATAGACAGATAGATAAATAAATAAATAGATAGAAAAATAGTCAAGTAGACAAATATACATACATACAAAGTGATAGATTAATAATAGATATGTAGATATATAGACCATTTGATAAATAAATTTATAGACAGAAAGATAGACATATTGCTAGATATAATGATTAATTGATATATAAATAGATAGATAAACTGATAGAATGATAATAGATAGATAGATCGATAGACAGATAAATAGATAGTTAAATATATAGATAGAAATATAGATTGATAGACATATAGATAGACAGATTGATAGACAGATTTATATATGAATTATATATAGATTGATAGAAAGATAGATAGATTGAAGTATAGATTAATAAAAAGATAGAGATATTGATAGAAAGAATGATAGACAAATAGTTAGATAGAAAGATAAATAGAAAGATAGATAAATAGAAAGAAAAATATATGTATATATTTTTTATAATCCATCAATCTATAGATATAAAGATAGTCATATAGATAGACAGATTGATAAACAAGTTTATATATGGATTATATATAGATTGATAGATAGATTAATAAAAAGATAGATAGAGATATTGATAGAAAGATCTATAGACAAATAGTTAGATAGAAAGATAAATAAAAAGATAGATAATTAGAAACAAAAATATAAAGACCAAATAGAAAGATAAATATATAAATATAACGACAAATAGATAGATAGATAGATGGATATATAGATAGACAGGTAGATCATGAGATAGATAGATACAAAGATAAACAGAGAGATAGATAGATAGATCAATAGAGAGATAGACAAATAACTAGAAATATAGATATATATATATATATATATATATAGTTAGACAGATATATAGACAAATAGATAGATAGATAAATAGACAACTTGAAATCAAATACAATGATAGATAGATAGAAAAATTGACAGAAATATTAATAGATAGATAGATTGTTTGATTGATTGATTGATAAATTGACAGGTTAATATATAGATAGATTGATTGATTGAAAAAAGATTGATATACAGATTGATATATTAGTTTGATATATAGATAGATAGATATATTGTTAGATAGATAGATAGATAGATCGACTAACAGATAGATAGACATATAGATATATATATATATATAGTCAAACAAACTCATAAATAGATAAATAAATAGATATATAGATAGACAAACAGAGTCATACAGATATATAGATAAAAAAATAAATAGACAGATAGATTGAAAGTTGGATAGATTGATTGATAACAAATTGATAAACAGATTGATAGACACATTGATAGACATATTGATATACAGATTGATATATAGATAGATAGACAAATACAAAGATAGATAGATACCTATAAAGATATATAGATAGATAGTCAATTAGATAGATAGATAGATAGAAAGATAAAAATATATATCAACTAATAGATTGATCATATAGATATACAGATAGATAGAGAAATAGATACACAGATAGATAAATATATAGATACATAGATTGATAAACACTTAGATAGGTAGATAAATTGACAGATACATAGATTGACAGATAGATAGAAAAAAAGATAGATAAATAAATAGTTACTTAGTTCGATTGAAAGATAAATAGACACAATGATTGATAGATAGTTAGTTAGAAAGAAAGATAGATGGATAGGCAAATAGATACCTAGCCATATTGACAAACAAATAGATAGATCGATAGACAAATCAACAAATTAAAAGAAAGAAAGATAGATAAATATATAATTAGATATATAGATTAATAGAAGGATTAAAATATAGATTGATAGACAACTTGATAGATAGATATATAGATATACAGATATATAGATAGTCAAATAGATAGATAGATTTATATATGGATTATAAATAGATTGATAGAAATATTGATAAATAGATTGATGGACAAATTAATAAAAAGATAGATAGAGATATAGATAGAAAGATAGATAGACAAATAGTTAGATAGAAAAATAAATAGACATATAGATAAATAGAAAGAAAAATATATAAACTAGATTGAAAGAATGATGTATAGACATAAAGACAAATAGAAAGATATATAGAGAGATAAATAGAGAGATAGATAGATCGATCGATAGAGAGATAGACAAATATATAAAAATATAGATAGATTTTATATATATATATATATATATATACTGACATATAGACAAATAGATAGATAGATAAAGATTTAATCGATATATAGATAGATTTATTGATTGATATACATATAGATAGGTAGATATATTATTATATAGATAGATAGATAGACAAATAGATGGATATAAAGATAGACAGATAGATAGACAGACAGACAAATAGATAGATAGATATATAGACATATAGATATATAGATATTTAGACAAATAGATAGAAATATATATAGACAAATAGTTAGATAAATAGATAAATAGATACATAGAAGAATATATAGACATATAGATACACAAATAGATATATAGTTAGATAGATAGATGGATAGATAAATAGATAAAAATAAAGTCTGATACACAAAAAGATAGACAGATATATAGACAGAAATATAATTAAATAGATATACAGATATATAGATAGAAAGATATACATATAGATAGATATATAGATAAATATATTTTTATATAGATAGATAGATAATTTGATAGACAAAAAAACATAGACAGTTATATAAATAGATAGATAGCTAGTAAGATAGACATATAGATATACATATATTTAGACAATTAGATCAGCTAATAGAAAGACATAATGATAGATAAATATATAGACAAATAGGTATAAAGATAGATAACCATATAGATTGAAAAATAAATACATAGTTAGATAGACACACATATAGATAGCAGATATATTGATAGACATACTAATTGATTGTTTGATTGATTCACTGATAAATAAATAGACGAGATAGATAAATAGATAGATAGGTAGTTAGAAAGATAGACATATAGATAAATATATAGATAGATAGATAGATAGATAGATAAATAGATAGACAAATAAATAGACAAATAGATATCAAATATAAAGATTGGTATATAGACAAATTGATAGACATATTAATTGAAAGAAAGATAGATTGATTGATATATAGATAAATTGTCAGATAGATAGATAGAATAATATAAAAATAGATTGATATACAGATTTATCCAAATTGATAGATAGATTAATAAATAGATTGATTGATAGTTTGAAAGAAGTTTAATATACAGATTGATAGATTAGTTTGATAGATAGATTGATAGATTAGTTTGATAGATTGATTGATAGATATATTATTAGAAAGATAGATAGACTAATAGATAGATAGCTAGATAGATAGACATATAGATAGATAGATAAATATATATAGATAGATAAATAGATAGTCATACAAACTCATAAATAGTTAAATAGATAAATAGATAGACATATAGATAGACAAACAGAGACAGACAGATAAATAGATAGATAAAAAGATAGGTAGATTGATAGATAACTGGATAGATAGATTGATAGATAGATTAATAGATAGATTACTATATAGATAGATAGACAACTACAAAGATAGATAGATACATATATAGATAGATAGATAGATAGATAGATAGGCAATTAGATATATAGATAAATAGATATAAACATAAACAATTAAATCAACAAATAGATTGATCATATAGATACACATATAGATAGACAGATAGATACATAGATAGATAAATAGATAGACAGATAGATATACGCTTAGATAGGTAAATAGATAGATATATACATAGATTGACACATAGATAGAAAACAAGATAGACAAATAAATAGTTAGTTAGTTAGATAGAAAGATAGACACCCACAATGATGGATAGATAGATATATAGATAGATAGATAGACAAACAGATACCCAGCCATATAGGCAGACAGATAGATAGATATATAGATAGATACATAGACAAACAAATATACAAATAGATAGAAGATAGATAGATATATTATTAGATAGATAGATTAATAGAAAGATTAAAAGATAGATTGATAGACAACTTGATAGATATAGAGATAGATTGAAATACCGAAAGATTAGAGATAGATTTAGATAGATATATAGATACATAGATAGACAAATAGATAGACATATAGACAAATAGATAGATAGACTGATAGATCAATTGAAAGATAGACAAATAAAAAGATAGACAGATAGTTACCTAGCTAGGTATGTAGGTAGGTAGGTAGGCTGGAAGTTTGATAGATAAAAAGATAGAAAGATAGAGAGATAGAAAGATAGTGAGATAGTTGAATAGATAGATAGATAGAAAGATATATAGACTAATAGAAAGATAAACAAATAGTTAGATAGATATAGTATGATATAGATAGATAGATAGATTGATTGATTAAATGACAAATAGATATATAGATAGTTCTATAGATAGATATACAGATACATAGATAAAGAGAGAGTGATAGACAGTTAAATAGACAAATAAATAAATAGAGAGATTGAAAATAGATAGGCACATAGATATACAAATAGAAAGATAAATAAATAAATAGATAAATAGAAAGATATGTAGATAGATATACAGATATACTTATTGATAGTTAGATAGATGGATAGATAGATAGATATACCGATAGATTGATAGATAGATAGATAGACAGAAAAATAAATAAATAAATAGATAAACATATAAAAAGACATAAATATAGATATATGGATAGATAGATAGATAGATAGAAAGATACATCAATAGACAAATAGATAGATAGATTGATTGATTGATTAATAGAATGATAAATAGATTCATACAAAGATTGATAGATATAATAAAAGATAGATTGATAGATAGTTAGATTGATTGATTGAAAAATATATAGAAAGATAGACAAATAGCTAGATAGATAGACAGATAGATAGGTAGATAGATAAATAAAAATATTGACACATAGATAGATAGATATAAAGATATATAAAAAAATTGATATACATATCGATAGATAGATAGATAGATAAAAAAATAGCAGATAGATAAAAAAATTTATGGATAGATTGATACACAGAATGATTTACATATTGATAAACAGATTGAAAGATAGAATGATAGTCAAATTGATATATAGATTGATAGAATGTTTCATAGGAAGATTGATAGATAGATAAATAGACAGATAGATAGATAGATAGAAAGAATGATATATAGATAAAAAAATTGAGAGTTTGATAAATAAATAGATAGATAGAAAGACAAGTAGATACATAGATAGATAGACAGATTGATAGATAGATTAAAACACAAAATTATAGAAAGATTGATAGATATATTGATAAATAGATTGATAGACAAATAGATAGATAGATTGATAGAGAGAAATAAAGATAAATAGATAGATATATAGATAAATAGATACATAAATAGATAGCTAAACAATTATATAAACATGTACTTAGATAGATAGATTGATATATTGATAACCAAGTAGATAGACAGTTGGATATACAATTTGATATATAGATTAAAAGACATTTTTATAGAAAGATAGATATATTGATTCATAAATAGTTTGATATACAAATAGATAGATAGATAGACTAATTGATATACAGATATATATAGAGTCAAATAAAAAAATATATAAGATATATAGACAATTGAGAGATAGAAAGATAGATTGATTGATTGATAGATTGATAGATATAAAGATAGTCTAGCTATCTATTTGTCGATCTTTATGTGTATTTTTCCATCTATCTTTCCATCTATCTTTTTATTTATCTCTCTGTCTATTTGTCTATCTATGTGTTAGTCTATCTATCTGACTATGTATATGTCTATCTATCTATATATCTATCTTTCTTTATGTCTATTTATCTATCTATTAGTATATTTATCAGTTTATGTATTTTTCTATATCTATGTCAATCTATCTATCAATCTATATATCTTTTTATCTATCTATCTATCTATCAGTATATATATCTATTGATATGTATAATAATCTATCTATCTTTTTATCTACCTATCATCCTATTTTTCTATCTATCTATCGGTGTAATAATCTATGTATCTTTCTATATATAAATATGTCTATCTATCAGTATAACTATCTATGTATCATTCTATATATAAATCTATCTATCAATCTGTCTATTAATTTACAATCAATCTGTCTATCAATCTTTTTATCAATCTTTCTATCAATCTTTCTATCAATTCTTTAATAAATCTATCTATCAATATATCTATTTTTATATCTATCACTTTCTAACTATTTGCCTATCTATTTGTTAATCTTTTTATCTATCTATCTTTTTATTTATTTGAGTATCTTTCTATCTGTTTATCTATTTGACTATTTCATATGTTTTTCTATTTATCTATTTATCTTTTATCTATTTATCTATTTATCTATTTATCTATTTATCTATCTATCATTCTCTCTATAAATCTATCTATCTATCAGTCTATCAATTTAACTATCTATCTTTATATGTGTCTATCTATCTATCTCTTTTTATATTTGTCTTTCTATTTGTCTATCTATCTGTCTATCTATCTGTCTATCAATATCTATATATATCTATATATCTATTCATCTATCAATCAATTTATTTAACTATCTATCAATCTTTCTATTTATTTATTTTTCTATTTGTCTATCTATCTTTCTATCCATCTATCGATTTATACTTCTATCTATTTGTAAATATTTGTTTCTATCTATCTGTCTATCTTTCTAAATTTCTATATCTATATTTTTCTAATTATCTATATATCTTTTTATCTGTCTATTAATATATTTGTCTAAATGTTAATATCTATTTATTTTTCCTAGTAACTTTTGAACTATATATATTTCCATCTATTTATGTGAATAACTATCTAAATTTCTTTTGATCGATTAGACTATTAATCAATCAATCAATCTGTCTATCTATCTATATTTCTATAAATAAATAGATCTATGTGTTTATCTATCTATCTTTCTACTCTCTTTCTATCTATTTCTCTATTTATCTATCTGTATATCTGTCTATATATCTAGCTATCTATCTATCTTTTAGTCTATCTATCTTTTTGTTTATCTATCTATCTATTTTTCTATCCATCTATCTATATATCTATATATCTATCTTTATCAATATCTACAATCTTTCTATTTGTCAATATATCTACCTATCTCTCTACCTATCTATATATTTGTATATGTATCTATCTATCTATGTATATAACGGTCTATCTGTCTTACTATCTATATGTCTTTCTATTATTATATATATCTTATGTATCTATCTTTCTATCTATGTATCTATCTGTCTAACTATAAAATTATGTATTTATTTCGATATTTATCTATCTATTTGTCTAACTATATAGCTATCTATATATTTATATGCCTATCTATCATCTTTCGATCTATCTTTCATCTATCTATCTATCTCACTATCTTTTTAATTATCTTTTAATCTATCAGTCTGTGTATATATATATATATCTAATTGTTAATATATCTATTTGTTTATTTATCTATCTATTTTTCAATATTTTAATCTATCTCGATATCTATTTATTTATCTATCTAGCTATCTGTCTATCTATTAATCTATCTAACTATCTATATTTATCTTTAACTATCTACCAATCTGCTTATATATCTATGTGTCTATCTTTACATCTAAATAACTATCTTTCTATCTATATCTCTATGTCTATTTGTATATTTTCTTATCTTCCATCTATCGGTCTGTCTATTTACCTATCTGTATATCCATCTATCTATTTATACATATATTTCTCTAACTATCTATCTATTTATCTATCTAGCAATATAGGTGTGTATCTATCTATTTTTCTATATTCTTATCTCCCTATCTTTTTATATGTCTATTTGTCTATCTATCTATCTGAATATTTGTCTATTTATCTAAGTATCTATTTATCTATCTATATGACTATTTGTCTATTTATCTATTTGTCTCTCTATCTATCTATCTATCTATTTGTCTATCTATCTATCTATTTGTTTGTTTATGTAAATATTTATCTATTTGTCTATTGTCTATATGTCTTTTTTTTAATCTATCTATCTATATATCTATTTATCTATCTAATAGGATAATTATCAATTTATTTATATATCTATATATCTATTTGTCTAACTGTCTAACTATTGATCTATATATTTTCCTATCTATCTCACTATCTATTTATTTATCTATCTTTCTAACAATATAATTGTCATTCTTTCTATCAGTCTATCTATCTATCTATCTACTTATTTAAATATATCTTTTTCTAGTATCTATATATGTGCCTATCTATATACTTACCTATATATTTATTTGTCTATCTAGCAATCTATCTATCCACCTTTCTATTTTAATATCCATCTATCTAATTATCTAACTAACTATCTATCTATATCTATATCTCTATTTAAGTATATATCTATCTATCTATATAGCTATATCTTTATCTATTTATTTATCTGTCTACCTATATTCTTATATATCAATAAATCAAACTATCTATCTATCTAACTAATTTTCTATCTATCTATCTAACTATTTTTCTATCTATCTATCTTTTTTCTATCTATCTTTTTATCTATCTATCTATCTATCTATATATGTGTGTATCTATCTATATGTCTATGTGCCTATCTCTCTATCTCCTTATCTGTATATTTCTCTATTTATCTATCTAACTATTTGTCTATTTGTATATCTATATATCTGAATATTTGTCTATATGTCTATCTATCATTCTTTCTACCTATCTTTCTTTCTATCTATTTGTTTATCTTTATATCTATTTATTTCTTTATTTGATATAAATCATTCTACCAAAATGTCTTTTTATCTCTGTGTCTATTTGTCTCACTTTGTATCTATCTATCTATCTAAGACTATGTGTCTATGTATCTAAGTATCTATGTGTCTATGTGTCAATGTATCTATGTTTCTATCTTTATATGTATCTATATACCTTTATATATATATATATATATGTCTATCTATCTTTATATTTACCTATATATATATATATCTATCTACCTATCTATTTATTTTTCTATTTGTCTATCTATCTATGTTTATATTTATCTTTCTGTCTACTTGTCTATCTGTATTTTTATATATTTGTATATCTGTCTATCTATTTTTATTTCTATCTATCTATTTATCTATTTGTTTTTCTATCTATATTTGTATCTATCTATCTATCTATGTATTTGTATATCTCTCAATTTCTTTATATATCTATCTATCTATTTTTCTCACTATCTCTTTATTCATCTATTAGACTATCAATCTATCTATCTATTTATCTATCTAACTATATGTTTATCTATCTATATATCTCTATGTCTAAATTTTAGTTTATAAGTCTATTATTTTATGTGTCTATCTAGCTATCTGTCTATCTATCGATAAATCTATATGTATGTCTAACTGTCTATCTATCTACTTGTGTATCTATCTATCTATAAATTTGCCTATTTTTTGATCTATTTATTTGTTTATCTATCTATCTTTATATCTGACTATCTATCTGTCTATCTATATATATGTCTATTTGTATATCTATCTATATAACTATATATTTATAATCTATGTTTCTAAGTATCTTTCTATATATCTATCTGTCTATCTATATATTTGTGTATATATCTATCTATCAATTTCTTAATCTATCTATCTATCTCTCTCTCTCTATTTATATGTGTATTTGTCAATTTCTCTATCTTTATATATATATATATATATATATATGCATATGTCTTTTTATGTATCTTTGTATCTATGTATCTATGTATCTATGTATCTATCTATCTATCTATTTATTTATCTACCATTCTATCGATCTTTCTATTTATCTATTGATTTGTTTATCTCTTTCTATCTATTTGTTTATCTTTTAATCTGACTATTTGTTGATCTATATTTTTGTCTATTTGTCTATATATGTATTTTTTTGTCTATTTGTCTATCTATTTATCAATATTTCTATAAATCTATCTATCTTTATATCTGTCTATCTATCTTTCTATCAATTAATTAATCAATCAATCATTCTATCTGTCTATTTGTCTATCAGCCTATCTATCTAAATATCTATCTAACTATTCATGTATTTGTCTATTCGTCAATCTATTTATCTAAATATTTTTTATCTATCCATCTTTCATTTTTGTCAATTTGCCTATATATTTATCTATATATCTGTCTGTTTATCTATCTGTCTGCCTATCTATCTATATATCTACTTGTCTATCTGTTTGTAAATCTATTTGTCTATCTATCTATATATCTATATATCTATATATCTGTCTGTTTAAATATCTATCTATCTATCTAGTTGTCTATCTATCTATCTATTTGTCTATTGCTCTATCCAGCTATCTATTTATCTTTCTATTCAATTTTTTCTCTATCTGCCAATTTGTCTATCTCTCTATCTATCTATCTATCTATTTGAGTATATATCTTTATCACTATCTCTATCTCTCTCTTTATCTGTCTATTTTTCTATCTATCTTTTATTTGTCAATCTATATGTCTATTTATTATTCTATCTATTTATCTATCTGTATATCTATCTATTTCTCTATCTTTCTATCTATTTATCTATCTATCTATATATCTATTTATCTGTCTAATTGTCTATATATCTATAAATATTTTTTAAAATTTGTTAGTTTGTTTATCTGTCTATCTGTATATCTATCTATCTGTCTATTAGTCAAACTATCTATATATATCTATTTATATTTATAATAGTCTATCTATCTATATATCTATATATCTATATATCTATCTATATGTCTCTCTATCTATTTTTCTATCTATCTGTGTATCTTTCTATATATCTATCTATCTACCTTTATGTCTATTTGTCTATATATTTATATGTATATCTTTTTATTTGTCTATCTTCTATTGATTTGTCATTTAGTATATGTGTCTATATGTCTTTTTATCTATCTTTCTATCTATATAAGTATTTATATGTCTATATATCTATTTGTCTATCTATCTATCTAGCTATCTATCTATTGATCTTTCTATCCATCTTTATATTTGACTTTTTGTGTATATTTTATATATATATATATATATATATATATATATATATATATATATATTTATTTATTTATTTATTTATTTATTTATTTATTTATTTATCTATCTATATGTTTATTTATCAATCTATTTTTTTGTTAATCTTTCTAACTATCGATATATCTATATGTTTATTTATCAATCTATTTTTTGTTAATCTTTCTAACTATCGATATATCTATATTTAAATTTATCTATCTCTCTACCTTTCTAACTTTCTTTTTGTCTATCAGTCTATAAATCAATTTGTCTAAATATCTATATAACCATCAATATATCTATCTACCTATCTATAAATTTTTCTTTTTGTCTATTTGGCAATCTATCTATCTATCTATTTGTTTATATATATATATATATATTTATGTCTATTAGTTAATCTTTCTATCTATCTATCTATTTGACTATCTATCTGCCTATCTATCTATTTGTCTATTTGTTTATATATCTATCTGTCTATCTATCAGCATATCTTCCTGATATATATATATATATATATATATATATATATATATGTTTGTATGTATACATATATGTAAATCTATATATTTGTTTATAACTTTGTATATATTTATGTATAACTACATATAACTACTTGTATGAATATATATATATATATTGTTTAACTATATATAAATATTTATAACTATATATACTATATGTATAATAACATCTAACTTCTATAATTGTATTTTACTATATGTATAACAATAAATTAAACAAGAAACATGGTTGAGAAAGATGATGGTTGTTCTAAATTAATAAGTTTGTCATAATATGACCATTCATTGTGACAAGTCAATAATTACTTTTGTATGTGATATTTAAAGATAAATACTTAAATTATTTAATTACATCCAACATTTTTTGACTAGTTATAAAAATATTTTAACGATGTGCTTATTAAAAGTCAAGTATTTTTTTAGGGTTTCAAAAGAATTATTTAAAATATTACTAATGATATATTTTTGTCATAAAAATATTTAAAACTATTTTTAGCCCTATAAACACTCAATTTTATAAGAATTAAAACTTTGATTAATATTTTTAATATTAGTTTTTTATATTTCACTCTAATTAAAATAATAAATATATTTATTTATGATCTTATTCTCACTTTAATTTATTTTAGGAATTTTATAATTTATAAATTATATCAAATATTATTAATTTTTTTGTCTATAAATGTTTCATATTATATTCATAAATTCATATTGAATTCATAAAAATTTATAACCAAATATATATATATATATATGAAATACTTTTTTATAATTTCATATTATTATTTTTATTTGTTAAATAATATTATACATTTATCTATAAATTATAAAAAAATATGAGATATTATAAATTTTGTCTGGTTACACATTTATACAATTTTTTTTGATTTTAAGAAATAATATGTTTTTTTAATAAATGAAATAATATGAATATTTGATTACCAATTAATAGTTTTAATGGTTATTAATAATATTAATTTTTTTTCTACATTGTTATAACAATAAATAAATTTATTCATTTCTGAAATTTATATCATTAATTTATAAATAATATTACAAAAAATAACGATAAAAAAGTAATAAACTATTAACCATAAATCTATTTATTTATATAATATAATAATTAATTGTTAAATATAAAATTTTGCGTTCTACCTGGGGAGTTTTTGCTGGAGGAATTAGGATCACTTATTGATGAGCATGAGGTTTGTGATATTGCTTATGTTTTGCTAGGTGTCATGTTTTCTACTTTATCAATTGATACGTTGTTCTATTGATAGCTTTTTGCAGGAGGAATTAGCTTGCCTTACACATTGCGGCTTACATGGCATACACAAGCACACTTCGAGAGTGAAGCAGATGAATTGATATTTATTTTGAAAAAATGAAAAAGACTAGTGATGAAGATGGTGTCACTCCGAAAACATTGTTGGTGGTGGTAATCATAATCTACTACCTCTATTTTCATAGTACTATCTGAACCACATATATGATCTACACACACACACACATAACATGTTGCTTATTTGGTTGCATTTATGTGTGTGATAGCATATATCAAATGTCTAAGCTATATAAATTTATGGGGGTGAAAATGACCAATTCCATGCACACCATTCTGGAGACTCTTCATTCAAGACCATTAATTTATGTGTGTGATAGTCGTTCATGAGATTCCCTCTTACCATAGCTATCTTGATATCATGTGCAAATTGTCTCTGGCTGTTCTACCTTCCAAAGCTACTAATGATGTATGTACTTAGTTAAGAAGTAAGCATTCAATTGATGCTGTGCTACGATGAAAAATTGATCTTTTTTTTGTTTTTCACTTCCTTAGGTTTTTCTTTGGTGGAGTGATGAACTAAAATCTAGGTGTCTGAGCTATGATGATATTATTCACATCAAAGATTTTTTTGTTAGACTAGACTGCATGGTACTACTGATTGATTATGCATGATAAGTGGGTCTCACTGCATTCGTCCTTTTGTTTGGTTTGTTGGGATGATAATAGAAAGCTATGGCAAAGGTTTGAGGATCTAGAAAATGTCTGGTTCCTCTCCTTTGGAAGTTTCCATAAGGATGAGAACGACATGCTTCTTGCCAAGGTGTCTCTTCTCATGCAAACTTTGGGAAATCCCTTGCTTTTTGAGGTTGGTATTTGTTTTCCCGCTGACTAGATTTTTCTCTTTGTCTTGCATCGATATCTAGAAAATTTATGAGAATAATTTCTGCCCTACTTACTTAGTCAATATTTACCCAACAAAAATTAATGTTGACAAATGTGCATCTACAGAGGCATGTCGTAGTGGTGTTAACACTTGAGATAATCTCATCCAAAAGAACAAAAAAATAATATTGAACAAAACACCACGGCCTCCATATTTGTAGTTGAAGGTAAAAAATACAATACTTGCTTCACATATTTTTTTTTGATCATTCTATCTATCTATCATTCTGTATATCAATAAATTTTGTTATTTATATGTCTATCTCTTTTCTATCTATCTAATACCTATCTACCTGACTATCTATTTTTTTATCTACCGGTCTATATATCTATCAATTAATATATCTATCTTTCTATTTATTTATTTATCTGTCTGTCTATCTATCTATCTATGCATCTATCATTCAATCAATCAATAGACAACTAATATTTTTCAATATTATCCAAAGCTTTTCAATATTTAACAATATAGAATGCTTTTCAATATTATCTGATGATATTGATTCAAAGGCAACTAATATTTCTCTAAAATAAAATAGACTCTTTTATAGAAAAAGATTATATTTGATATAATTTGATAAAGTTTGAAGTAGCTTGAATATGTCTGATATCATCAATATTATTGATACCTTCTTGATGATTTCAAAAATATTTGATACTATTTTTGCCTCTTGTTATATTATAATATTTTGATATATATCCTATCACTACAAGAAAATATCGATTCAGCTAGTGAATTTTAGCTAGGGATCAATCCCTAGCTAAATTATAAGGGATTAGCTAGGGAATAATAAGGGATTGATGATTTTGGGTTGAGTTTGGGAGAAGGATAGGTAGTTAAAAAAAGTCTAATATTTTAAATCTATAACATTTTTGATTTAGATATATGATATATAACTATTAAAAAAATTTAAAAATTTTTAATGCTTATAATCCCCACAATGTCATGCAATACAATAGATTTTTTTCTAACAAATAATGTTTTATCAACTTTGATTTATTATTTTAGGTATATCAATGTAGTTTATTATTACTCTAACACTTCAAATTCTACCAAATTTATTTTAACTATAATTTATACAATAACCAACTGTGGATTATGAAGAGCTTGGGTATCTCGATAACATTGATGAAATTCATGCTATACAAGAGTATTTTTCTTACGACAACATTCGTTAGTACACCCTTTATTGTGCAGTGTTAATAACATCATCTTTTAACACAAGGTACTTTTTCTGTGCTACAATTTATTTATTTTAAAAAATTTAAACAACTAATAAATATGAGTAGTAATTGTTAGTTGAACGTTGTAGTTATTAGTTTAGGACCATAACTTTTAGTTGTAACATACAAGCTGGAATCTAAGTTTCATGTTTCACAAAATTTGTGGCAGATGTATCTTGTAATAAATAGTAACAAAGAATATAAGAAAATATGAGAAGTATTTTGGAAATGGATATATCATTTATGAAACATTAATTTTTAGTACTAGCGAATATATGTGAGTACTCATATATGTGAGTACTCTTTTATAGTTTAATATGATATAAACATATTTACTAATTAATTTTTAGTCCATAACATATATTATTAAATATTATTTCATATCTTAATAAAATAAATATAAATTATTATAATTTCAATAACATCAATACAATATAATAAAAAAAATAGTAACATATCATAATAATACATCAAAATGAATTATAAAGAACATAAATAAGTTGTAAATAAAAATAAAAATTTCAAAACTTTGAGAATTATATTGTATTTTTATATTTTTTTTATCTTGAGAAACTAGGATGAGATGATTCATATAGATTAAAAGTATTTATAGTTTCTTTTTGTATTTATAAGTGAATTTTATTTATTTAATAAATGATAATGCCATTTTATAATTTTTATTCTTAATATTAAATTATTTGTGAGTCTTTATTTATTTTATTAAGTTGTTTTACTTTTTATGGGAAAACTCGATAAGTATTAATCTTCAAATTTTTTATCTATATATATATATATATATAGACATGCAGATATATGGAAGAAATTTATGATGCTTTAGCAGAACATCTCTTCGCTATAGAAGTAGTAGTAAAAGGCCATTCAAAGTAACTTCCTGCTCATGTGGAAAATTGTAGAAATATAGTATTTTTTTCACTCTCTCTAAACATCATTGCTGGCCATATTTTAGATATTTGTTAAAGTTGTATGACTATATATAAATAGTTATATAACTATATATAAATAATTGTATATCTTTATAACATTCTATATAATTAAATATAACTATATTTATAAGTATGTATACATATATATAAATCTATATGTTTATTTATAAATTTATATATTTATGTATAACTATTTGTATGAATATGTCTATATATAACTATATGTTTAACTATATAAAAATATTTATAGTTATATATACTATATGTATAATAACATATTACTATAATTAATTGTATCTTATTATATGTATTACTATAAAAGCTTTATACATAACTATTTTTAAATATATAATTTACAACTAATATTTAATATACATTTGCACATATTAGTATTCAAAAATGTATTTAGTATATCTATACCTATAAATAACTATGTGTATAAATATTTGAAATTATATGAACAAATATATATACATACATGTATAAATATAAGTTTAACTATATGTGTACCTATATGTATAATCACATGTAACAATATTTATAATTACATGTATAATAACATACAACATCATATTTAATTATATGTGTATAATTATATATACAAATTTGTAAAACTAAATAAAACTTTATATAATTAAATATAACTATGTTTTTAACTATTTATACATATATGTATACATATATGTATACATATATGTAAATCTATATACTTGCTTATAACTTTGTATATATTTATGTATAACTAAATATAACTACTCATATGAATATATATACATATACTAAATGTTTAACGATATATAATTTTTTATAAATATATATATTATATGTTTAATAACATATAACTATACATAATTTTATATTATTAATGTATAACTATTATTTAAATATATAATAAACAACATATATTTAATATACATTTTTATATATTAGTATAAAAATTGTATTTTAGTATATCCATACCTATACATAACTATATGTATAGATATATGAAATTATATGAACAAATATATATACATAGATGTATAAATATAAGTTTAACTATACGTGTAACTATATCCATAACTACATGTAACAATATTTAAAATTATATATATAAAAACATACAACACATTGTTTTACTATATGTGTATAAATATATAAATATTCTTATAACTATAAATAACTCTAGTTAAATAAATATAACTTTATTTTTATTATGTATACATATATGTATACATATATGTATACATATTTATAAATCTATATAATTATTTATAACTTCGTATACAAGTATTTATATTTGCTTATAACTACTTGTATGCATATATCTATATATAATTATATGTTTAACTATATGTAACTATTTATAACTACATTTACTATATGTATCCTAACATATAATTATATATGGGATAATATTAATATGTTGAACTAATTTGAAATTAAATGGCATAAGATATAATATCAACAATATGTAATCACGTAGAATGAGAGTGTCCATTGATTAGGCTCATATTTAGTATAATACAAATAAGGGTCGTACTCTTACCTAATTCTAGACTTTAGGCCTCAGGCTCAAATATGAACTTATATATGACAAAAGATGTAATATTTGATAAGTTTATACTAAAGAAATTTTATCATCTTTTATATAATTTTTCATTCTAACACTAAACACTCTATATGACTCTTTCTCTATCCTCTAATTCTTCTTGTCACTCTATTCATTTTTTTCTTTGTGTCACACACTCTATCTTGTTATTTTCTTTCTCGTTCTCATTTCTTGTTTATTCTCTCTCCCTCTCTCTTCCTCTCTCTCTATCTCTTTCCCTCTTTCTCCTTTTAACAATTTTTCTCCCCCTCTTCAACCCTCCTTCTCTTTCTCCTCTTTCTCTCTTTCCCACCTTCTCCCCATTTCTCTACCCCTCTCTCTCTCCTCACCTTATCTTTATCTCTCTTTCTCTTTCCCTCTCTTCCTTCAAACTTTAAATGTCTTTTTTTTTGCTTTCATTTCTTGTGCATTATCATACTTTGCACCCTTTACCTAGTAGACTGTGATATCTATTAATCTTTATCATACTAAATTATGTTATCTATTAATATAGATTCTACAAATGCATTACCTCAATATCATGATATATAAATTTTAAATATTCATCTGTAGGTAATTTTATTTTATTAATTGTATATTTTGAAGTAATAGAATGTTTTATTCATAATAATGATTGGACATTATTTTTTGTAAATAAAACATGACAAAATGAGCTCAGATCATAAGTGGATGTACAAAAGGGTTATTAATGGGTTTTTTGAATAAAGATTTTTTACTGGGCTATAAACTTTAATCAATATTGCATGTATTCAATCGAGATTGATGGATGGAAAAAAAATTAAGTGTCCATGTAATCATCGAAAGTATCAGAATATCCCTTTTCATGATGCAAACACTAAAATATATCAATTGGCAAATATGGCTTTGTGCCAAATTATTTTGTTTGAATTTATCATGGGGAAAGTATAGTGGCTTTGAATATTAACCAAAATGAGGGTATTGAATTGTTTGCTTGTGGTGAAGAATCATAAAACTCATACCATAGAATGATCACGGAAGCTGCTGGTGCTGACTTCAATATGGATTACATGGATGAACAACCTTATTCGGAAGCTTAGAAATTTTATGAAATGCTTAAAGCTGCAAATAAAAAGTTATAGCCTGGTTGTAAAACACATTCTCAATTGTCACTTGTGGATCTACTAATGAGCATTAAATCAGAAAATCATATGTCTAAAAAATTATTTGATCAGGTGACATAACTGATGAAAGAGATTATTTCGGATAATAATTTGATCACTAACAACTTTTACAACACTAAGAAGTTACTTTGAGGAATGGGTCTACTAGTGGAAGAAATTGATTGTTGTTTAAATGGATGCATGTTATATTGGGGCGGTGATAGTGATTTATTTAGCTGTAAGTTTTGTGACCATCCTTGATTTTGGAAGGCACCTCATGTTGTAGATACGCAAAAAAAAAGTGATGGTTGTATTTAAGAATATGTATTATTTTCCAATAATTCTTCAATTATAGAGACTATATGCATCAAATGCTGCAGCAAATGATATGAGGTGGCATTCTGAGCATGAGGTTGAAGAAGGGGTAATGTGTCATCCATCAAATTTACCTGCTTGGAAGCATTTTAATTATATACATCAAGATTTTGCAGTAGAAAGTCGAAATGAGAGATTGAGTCTCTGCACTGATGGATTTCAGCCATTTGGGCAATGTGGACAACAATATTCAACATGGCTAGTGATAGTGACACCTTATAACTTGCCTCCGTGGTTGTGTATGAAGGAGCAATATATGTTTTTTGTAAATATTGGTTCAAAGGCCAAAAAATTTGAAAGACACGATGGATGTTTTTTTAAAATCTTTTATGGGATGTTGGCATGAATACATATGATATCTCAAAAAAGCAAAAATTTCATTATGTGGGCATCCCTTATGTTGACGTAAGTGACATTCATGCATATTCAATGTTGTCTAGCTGGAGTACTACAGGATGATTTGCATGCCCATATTGTATGACAAAATCTAATGCATTTACCCTTAAATTTAGTGATAAACAGTCATGGTTTGATAACCATCGTAAGTTTCTACCTACGAATCATTCATTTCGAAGAAAAAGAACAACATTTCGAGAAAATAAAACGGTAATGATAGTTGCACCAGCGGTTCGTTCAAGAGATGAAATTATTACAGAGATTTATAGTTTTGGTTGGAAGAAGTTAACTGAAAAGGATGCTACTAGAAGTAATAGGACCGATATGCAAATTATTTGGCTGGAGGAAATGTAGTATATTTTGGGACTTGCCCTATTGGAAGTCCAATTTAAGTCTTCATAACTTCGATGTAATGCATATTAAAAAAATATTTTTTGACAATGTTTCAACACTATCCTTAATGTAGACGGAAAGACAAATGACACTTTAAAATCAAGACAAGAGCTAAATGATTACTATCGGCATTCTGAATTGAAACTAAATGAGGAAGCAAAAAAATATTTTAAAGCTTGCTACACACTTGATAAGAAGGCAAGACAGATATTGTGTGAATGGGTTAAAAAGTTTGAAATTCCTTTTGATGGATATGTGTCAAATATGGGTAGATGTGTGGATATGAAGAATCTTAAGTTATTTGGAATGAAAAGTCATGAATGTCATGTATTTATGCAGAGATTAATACCAATTGCATTCCGTGAATTACTTCCACTAAGTATTTGGAAGTTCCTTATAGAACTAAGTTGTTTTTCAAATAGCTAACTGCAACCACAATCAAAATAGATGACATGGTGAGGCTGGAGAATGACATTCTACTTATTATTTGTAAGCTTGAACGAATATTCCCACCGCGTTTTTTTTTGACTCAATAGAGTATTTGCCGGTCCATTTGGCATGTGAAGAAAGGATTGTAGGGATAGTGTAATTTAGGTGGATGTATCCCTTTGAAGGTAATTGCATATAATTTGTTGTGTTTTATTTTTCGTACTTTAAGTAAGATTGTAATTTAATCAAATTGAAACCTAACATTGTGGTTGTAGGTATTTTCGTAAGTTGAAATTGAATCTTAGAAACAAGGCAAAAGTTGAAGGTTCAATTTGCAAGACATATTTAATAGAAGAAGCACCATCCTTTTGTTCTTATTATTTTGATGATCATGTCAATACAAAGAATAGAAATCTACCACACAAAATTATAGAGGTCATGTGATGGTAGAAATGATTCTGTGGATAATATCTACTCTTCAAGCACCCTAGAAGAGCAGTTGGAAGAACAATGAAAAGTGTATGACAGATGAAGAGTACAAAGTAACCCGAAGTTATTCTCACTTAATTGTGAGGAGGTTGCACCATGCATGAGTATGAATACACAGAATTGTTACAAGTTTAATCATAGTTTAATTTTATCTTTAATAGGAATTATTAAAAATAGATATATATATTTTCTTTCTTCTTTTATATTTGTGCAGTATTATGTTGAGCAGTTAAAATATAGGCAACCAACATTTTTCAGAATGATGTTGATTATATGCTACAAACTAAATTTGTGAATTGGTTCAAAAATTATGTGAGAATTATTAAGTTTTAAATTTTTAATTATTTAATTTATTATTATCTTTTATTTGTTAATATCAAATTTTAATTTCTGTCACATTGCAATTAATCCTTCAAATAGAGATTCAAATATTTTATTCAGAATCTAGTACAGACCTATTTAGATATGTGACAACCTATCCTGGGTATTTTGTTAATTGATATAAATTTACACAATTGGACATGGTTCTTCTAAAATAACATTGAATAGTGGTGTATGCATTAAAGGCGTGGGATATAGTGCAGATGAGATTGATTATTATGGTCAACTCAATGAAGTTATTGAGTTGGAGCATCCTGAACTCAAAAATAACAGGATTGTATTATTTAAGAGTGAGTGGTTTGATCCTACACCAAATGTGGGCACAAAGATTCATTCGGATTATAACCTAGTGGATTTTAACCATAAACTCAGATTTAATCGATATGGCCATTTATTATGACAGTTCAAGCTGCTCAGTTATAATATTGTATATATCTGAGTTTATCTAGTTAAATAAAGATTGGTGGGTGATTTGCAACATCAAAGCTTGATCAAAATTTGAAGTATCAACATCACAACAAAGAAGTACAGACTTAGAAATTGCACTGGCATTCCAAAAAGATGACATAACTAATATTGAGCCTTTAAATGTAGATGAAGATCTAGAAATTTATGTGACTCAATTGGTAGCACAATAGAAATTGAGATGATCAATTTCTATCTGAAGATGAGTTTGAACTTATATCGGAATCAGAAGAAATATCATAAGATACATTTGAGGATGACAGTGATGCTGATAATTAAATTGTTATAATTTTATTATAATTTAAACTATCAAAGACATTTTATAATTTGTTGAAATCTATCAGTGCGTTTTAATCGAAAATGCATGTTTGTTCATCAATTTCTATTTTATTTTCTTTGTTTTATTTTGTACGATAGATGGCGCTTAAAGGACGTGGTCGTGGTGGAGGTGGGACGTGGAAACAGAAATGAACCAAACTCATCTAGTATGTTGCATCATGTTGCAGAATCAGTACCATCTCATAGCCACCATATCCTGAATTCAACATCACAATGACCATATCCATTTATATCACCATCACAATCATGGAACCTCTACTATTACCTTTACCAGTGGTAAGGCCCACCACTGATTGTGCTTCCTGCTCATACTTTTGATCCATCTCTATCTTCTACACCATAATTTACACCGATTATTCCCCCTTTTACATAGCAATGACATCATCAAATATTGTAGCCTTCCTCTGTAGTCAGTGCAAAGTTAGAAATTGATATATGGATGAGCGGTAAAAGAAATATGTAAAAATATCTTGAAATATTTTTTTTGTACTGTCAGTGGTTTTTTTTTATATTGTTATGATTTGCTTGTTTTCTATGTTATTTATTTATTTCTACAGTTTTATTCCATCTCACAAGTGTTTGACTATAATTACAAAGGCTTTCAAGAAAATGGCTAATGCTAAAGTTTTCTCCTGGAAGAAAGTTTCTGAATCGACAAAGGAATCATATTTTAATGACTTTCAGGTAAAATAACAATATAAAAGAATTGAAAAATAATTATCTAATTACTTGACTTTTATGTTTGTTATTATTCAAACAGTAAATAATTATGTTCTTTTTATTGATATAAATTCTTTTGTTATTTTTCTATTTACAGAATCAGTGCACTTGGCCACCCAAATTTGATGGAAAGATAAAGTCTTTATGGGAGATCAAAGATGATCAACGGTATTTTGATTTTGTCCATAAATTAAAGAAAATAGAAAGAAAAGACCAGATTTTATATCCGAGGAAGACTGGCATGAGGAGCAGAATTATTGGGAGGAGCTAGATATGAATAAAAATTAGATATTGCCAGCAAAAATCGTTGAAGTGAGGTTGCTAGACTAGTACAGAAATTTGTCGACACACAAGAGGTTCAAAGTCGAGGATTAAGCATGCTCGAGATTTGATACAAATTTAAAATTCTAACATATCTATATTTTTTGGTTGTCCTAATAGTCCAATAATTATAATCTCTGCATGGAATTAATAATTTTGTTCAATTTTTTTCATTTGTTTTTAATGAATTAATAAAACATATTCTAGGCAGGAGAATTGGGTCATTATCCAAATTTTTATGAGATTTTCACAAGATGTATGTGAAGAAAGTGGAATAGTCAATATGTTGACAACAAGTCTTAGATGATTATAGTAAGAAATTGTTATATTAATTAGACCTTATAAAACTACAGTACATTATGAAATTATTTTGAATGCAAAATATTTATTTTACTTTTTTCTAAATCTAGAATAGTTTTTATCTCTATTTTATCTCAGGACCTAATGGAGGAACGTGGACAGCTTCTCATCAACAAGTTGAGGGTTCTTTGGATCTTCAACCAATTGACTGTGATCCTATTTATTTGGAGACAATAGGAGGTAGAAAGAAGCAGCGAGTATACGGAATTGGCTCTAAGGGAGTGGCATTTTATTGTAGCAGTCGTGCTTCTAATTCATCTCTCTCAACAATGGTAGATGAGCGTTGGAACAACAAGCATTGGAAACAAATGAACATATTGTAGATATGGAGACCGAAATGAAAAGAAGGATGAACAGATAACTAATTTGATGGAAGAAATACAAGAAATTAAATAAATTAAAAAGACAATGCAACAGCAGATGTCCTATATGGAGTCACAGTTAGTGGCATTGGCCCATCAGATAGCATTCCGAGATCTAGTTGTGAATCTTGGTAAGAGAAGCTAGCATTACCTACAAATTATGAGGATGATTGAGTATGAGAATTATTTCTGAATTTTTATTTATTTTTGTCTATGTGTAGTAAATAATTATGATATTTTTGTAGGTTTTAATTTTTTTATTCTAGTTTTTTCTTTGCTTTTCTGATAAACCAATTAAGAATCTTTGCAGGACACATTATGTGAGAGAAAAGAAAATCCTTATTAAAAGCATTAAGACTTTACCACGATCCTTCCAATGCATGGGTCTCATATTACCAATTTCAGCTTTATCTAAAACTGGGCTAGCTTATCTTATCTTTATTATTCTAAAAACATTTTATTTTTGCAATCTCTTTATCTCTAAACATAATTACAGGACATCTTTGGATTTTTGTTGAAGCTGTATGACAATCAACTTTAATTTGTGTTTGTTCGTGTCTATAATATTTCTTTTTATATATCTGTGAATTTATTTTTGTGTCTCTGAATTTTTTGGGTAGAGTTTTAGCCTATTATAGGTATGTAAAAGCCTATATTTAGTAGCAGCAGCAACGACATAGATGGAAGCGTTGTGGTGTGGCGGTAGTGGAAGCGGTAGCGGCGGAGGCAGCGATAGCAAGCGGCAGTTGTGGTAGTAGTGGCAACAATGGTAGAGGTGACATCAGTTACAGTAGCGACAGTAGTAGTAGCTGTGGCAAGCGATGGTAGCAGTGGTAGTAGAGGCAGTAGTAATATCGGCAGTAGTAGCAGCAATAGTAGTAGTGACAGCAGCGATAGTGGCAGCGACATTGGCAACGACAACAGTGGCAGCGACAACGACATTGGCAGCGGACAATGGTAGCATTAGCGGCCTCGGCCATGGCCATGGTAGCAGCAATGACAACAGCAGCAGTAGTGGCAGTGGTAGCGGGAGCAGCAGCAGTAGTGGTAGTGGTAGCGGAGCAGCAACAATGGCAACAATGTGGTATATACGTACGTATATAGTCAGTATATACGTACGTATACTACTATAGTATTTTATATACAATATACTGAGTATATGTATGTACTCAGTATATATGTACGCATAATACTGCAGTTTTATATGTACATATACTGTAGTAATATATGTATGAGTGAAATGCTAATATATATGTACATATTTACTATAACACTATATATTTATCAAAACATAGTTTTTTTATTGATTTTTATTTGATTTGTTGGTTAAATTTTGTTCAGATATGGTACTGCATTGTTTCCTTTACGAAGCTTGTATAAGTAAAGACATATTTCAACAAACATGAAGCACCGTGACTCGTAAAGCATTTTCGTAGCGAAAAGTTGGTAATCGAAGGAGCAGTGAGAGAGAAAGCAACGTCAATGCATTGATAGATTATACTTTATGTACAGTTGATAGATACATTGATTAATAAGATGTAATATAATTTTTATTATTTTTTTTGTTTTAGTTATTTAAAATATTGTATTAGAATAAGTTATTGAATGAATTTTTTTTTATTTAAAATTTTCATTTATAGTTTCTATTTTTATTAAATTTAATTTTAAAATATTAAATTATTTAATTAAATTTTGTTGAAACTGTATGACATTCAACTGTAATTTTTGTTTGTTCATGTCTATAATAACTATCTTTATATATCTTTGAATATGTTTATGTTTCTCCAAAATCTTTTGGGTAGAGTTTTAGTCTATTATAGGTATGTAAAAGCCTATTATCATCATTGGTAACTACGGCAGCGGCGGCAACGGTGGCAGTGACGGTAGTGGTGGCAGTGGCGACAGAAGCGGCAGCGGTGGCAGTAGCGACGGAAGCGGCGGCAAGCGCAATAGCAGTGGTAGCAGCAGCCGTGGCGGTGGCAGCCGCAGTGGCTATAGTGAGGTAGTGGAGGAAGCGGTAGCATCAGTGGTAGTGACGGCATCAGCGAAAATAATGGCAGTGGAGGCAGCAACGGCAGTGGAGGTAGCAATGGCAGTGGAGGTAGCAGCGGCAGCAACAGCTACACCGACAGCAGACATAGTGGCAGCGGCAATAGCAACAGTGGTAGTAAGACAGCATGAGCAGTAGGAATGACAACAAATGTGGTATATACGTACATATATAGTCAGTATATACGTACATATAATTTTGTAGTATTTTATGTACATATATAATGAGTATAAATATACTCGGTATATAAGTACACATAATACTGTAATTTATATGTACAAATACTAGTAATACATATACGAGTAAAATGTTAGTATATATGTAAATTTTTGCTGCAGTAATATATATTTATCAAAACATAGTTTTTTTTAAATTTATATTGATTTGATTTAGTAGTTTAAATTTCTTATAGATGTGGTACCACATTGTTTTCCATACGAAGCTTGTATAAGAGAAGACATATTTCAACAAACATGAATCACTGTGACTCAGACAGCTTTTTCGTAGTGGAAAGTTGGTGATCAGATGAGTAGAGGGAGAGAAAGTAATGTTAATGCATTGATAGATTATACTGTATGCATAGTCAGTAGATACATTGATTTCTAAGATGTAATATAATTTTTGTAATTTTTTTAGTGATTTAAAATATTGTATTAGAATAAGTTATTAAATGAATTTTTTTGTTTAATAAAATATTTTGATTTATAGTTTCTGTTTTTATTAAATTTAATATAAAAATATTAAATTATTTAATTAAATTTTAGTTTAAACTGTATGCCAATTAACTTTAATTTTTGTTTGTTCGTATCTATAATATCTATTTTTTATATATCTGTGAAAATGTTTGTGTGTCTCCGAATTTTTTGGGTAGAGTTTTAGCCTATTATAGGTTTGTAAAAGCCTATTATCAACAGCAATAAAGCGGCAGCGATGGAAGGGGCAGCAGTGAAAGTGGCAGTGGTGGTAGATGTGACGGTGGCAGATTCGGCGGGAGCAGCAATGGTAGGAATGGCGACATAGTAGGCAGAGGCAGTGGCTGCAGTAGTGGCTACACCGGAAGTAGCGGCGGCAGTGGTGCTAGCAACACATGCATTGGAAGCATTGACAACACCAGAAGCAGCTGTAGCAGTGGCAGAGGCGGCAATGGCAGTGGCGGCGGTGGCGGTGGTAGCGGCATGGAGTAATAGCACCGGTAGTGATGGCAGTAGTAGTAGCAGGAGCGGCAGCAGTTGTGGCCGCAGCTTCCGGCAGCAACGGTGGTGGCAGTAGTGGCGACAACAGTAGTGGTATTGACAATGACAGTGGCAATGATAGCAGTGGTAGGAGCGGCAATGGGAGTACAAGCAACAGAACCAAATGAGATATATACATACAAATAAAGTCAGTATATACGTAAATTTAATACTACATTATTTTATGTACATATATACTAAGTATATTTGTACTCAGTTTATATGCACATAATTCTACTGTTTATATGTACATATACTGCATTCATATATATACGAGTGAAATGCTAGTATATATTTACATATATACTACAAGATTATATAGGTATCAAAACATAACTTTTTTTAATTTGACTGAGTGGTTTAATTTTCTTACAGATATGATACCGCATTGTTCCTCATACAAAGCTTCTATAAGTGATGGGATTTTTCACTAACATTTGTGCCATGACTCGTACAGCTTTGTCACAGTAGAAAAATAATGATATAAGGAGCAGAGGGAGAGAAAGCAACATCAATGAATGGATATATTATACTTTATGCACTGTCGGTATATACATTGATGAATAAGATGAAATAAATTTATTATTTTTTTGTTTCATTTATGTAAAATTGAATTAGAATATGATATTAAATGATTTTATTTTTTATTTATTATAAATTATTTATAATTTCAATATTTATTCAATTTGATATAAAATATTAAATTATTTAATTAAAAAAATATTAAAAAATTTTAAATTCTCAAAAAATTATTTTTGAAATTAAAATGTCTATGGAAAATTCCCTTGCTAAATTAGCAAGGGAAAATCTCTTTCTAATTTAGCTAAGGAATTTTCCTAGCTAATTTAGCTAGGGAAATATTAAAATTAGTGATAGATATTTCGTCATAAAATTTATTTAGCTAGGGACTATATCCGTCGCTAAAATTTATAGTCCAGCACGTTAGCTAGGGAATCATCCATCGTTATTTTTGTTTAGCGATTGAATATCTAGTATATCTTACAAATTTAGCTTTGGTAATTTACTTTTTTAGCAAGGGATTTTTCCGTCACTAATTTTTTAACTAGGGACACTTTCTCGCTAAAATTTAGCAAGGTGGACTTTAGATAAAGAACCAAACCGTCGTCAATCCATCGCTATATCTTGTTTAGCAATGAAAAATGCCCATTTAGCAAAAGAATTGTCCCAAGCTATATAGGATTTTTCTTGTAGTGTTTATCTATCTGTCTATCAATCATCTATCTATCTTTCTATTTGTTTATCTATATATATGTCTATCTATCTCATTGTTTATCTATATATCTGTTTAACTATCACTATCTATCTATCTATCTATATCTATCTTTAAAAGTATATATCTACCTATTATTCTATTTGTCTATTTGGATATCTAATTATATATCAATATATATATCTATCTATCTATTTAACTTTATATCTGTCTATCTATGTGTCTTTCTATCTATTTATCTCTATCTATCTATTTTTCTATCTATCTATTTGTATATCTATTAATCTATCTATCTATATATTTATTTCTATATCTGTATATCTATCTATCTGTCTATTTATCTATCTGTCTAAGTATCTATTTATATATCTATATGTGTATCTATCTATTTATTTATCTTTATTAGTTTATTTTTTTATCTTTCAATTTTTCTCTCTCTATCTATCAATCTATATATCTATTTATCTATTGATATTACTATCTATCTATTAGTTTTTCTGTCTATCTCTCTATCTTACTATCTTTCTATTTGTCTATCTGTATACATGACTATCTTTCATATGCCTATCTATATATTTATCTATCTATTTATCTATGTATCTATTTATTTATATATTTATCTCTCTATCTCTATATGTCTATATGTTTATATATATACATCAGTATCTATTAATTTTTCTTTCTGCCTATATGTGTATCAATAATCTATATATCTATCTATCTGTCTATCTATCTTTGTGTCTATCTATCAATGAGTCTATCTATCTATGTGTCTATCTATCTATGAGTCTATCTATATATGTGTCTATCTATCTATCTATTTGTTAATATGTTTATCTATCTATCTATATATCTATCTATCTATTAAGATATCTATCTATTTGTCTATATGTCTATCTTTATAGCTAACACTTTATCTATTCCTCTAGCTATCTATCTTTCTATCTCATTATTTTTTATATATCTAACTTTGTATTAATCTATCTATATATCTCTATTTCTATCTATCTATTTATCTATCTATATATCTGTTTATTTTTCAATCAATCTATATATCTCTCAATTTATCTATCTATATTACAATTTGTCTATCTATCAATCTAAGTATTTGTATATTTTTTATCTGTCTATCTATATCTATGTCTATCTTTCTATTTGTCTATATGGCTTTTTGTCTATCTATCTATCTATTTCTTTTTGTATCTATCTATTTATCTATTTATATGTGTCTAAGTGTTTGTGTCTTGTGCCGACATGCCTATGTCTTTATGAGCTATGTGTATATGTGTCTATGTGTCTAGTGTGTATATGTATCTAGTCTATGTGTCTATGTGTCTATGGGTCTAGGTGTCTAGGTGTCTAGCTGCATATGTATCTATGTGCCAATCTATATATCAATATGTCTATCTATTAATCTACCTAACTCCCTACCTATCTATCAATCTATCTATTTGTATATCTATATATTTGTCTATGTTACTATTTAACTTTTTATCAACTTTCTTATCTGTATATTTATTTATTTGTCTATCTGTCTATTTTTAAATTTTTCTATCTAATTATATTTGTATCTATGTATCTATATGTTTGTCTATCAGTTTATATGTCAATTTGTCTATCTAATTATCTTTTTATATATATTTCTCTCTATCTCTTTATTCATCTATTAGAGTATTATTAGTCTATCTATCTATTTTTCTATATGTCTATATATATTTATGTATATTTATCTATCTATCTATCTATTTATCAATCTTTCTATTTTCTTTCTATCTCAATATATATTTCTCTATCTATCTTTTAATATATAAGTTTATTACTCTATGTTACTATCTATATATCTGTCTATCTATCGATCATCTATATATTTGTTAATAGTCTACTTGTCTACCTGTCTATTGATCTATCTATCTCTCTATTTGTCTATCTTTCTATCTATCTATATGTCTATCTATATTTATATCTATCTATCTTTCTATCTATATATGTATCTATGTATCTGTCTATTAATCTATCTATCTATCTATTTGTATATATGAATAATTGTCTATTTATCTATCTATCTGCCGTTTTACCTTTTTATATTTTTGTCTATCTAATTATCTATGAATCTATCTATCTATCTATTTGTCTAACTATCTATCTATCTATTTGTCTATTTATTTATCTTTTTATTTGTAGATTTGTACATCTATCTATTTATCTTTCTATCTATTTAGTTGTTTATATGTCTATCTTTCTATTAATCAATAAATCTGTCTGTTTATTTATTTATCTATCTATTTCCCTATTTATTTATATGTCTGTGTATATCTATCAATTTTTATCTATCACTTTTTATCTATATATCTAATTATCTATCTATTTACCTGTCTATATATAGATATATTTATCTTTATATATATCTATCTGTCTATCTATCTGTGTACCGATCTATCTCTCTATATATCTATTTATCTATCTATTCCTCTAACTATCTATATGTCTATCTTTTTATACATCGACTTATCTATCTATCTATCTTTCATTCTTTCTTTATTTCTTTCTATTTGTATATCTATCTTTCTCTCTATCTATCTATTTGTCAATCTATATATCTATAAATCTAGCTATCTTTCTGTTTATTTCTATTAATTTTTTTATCTGTCTATCTGTCGATCTATCTTTTCTATATATCTCTCTATTTGATAATCTATCTATTTGTCTAACTATATATATTCTTCTGACTTTTTGTATATTTATCTATTTATCAATATATATATATTGATAGAGAGATAGATCAATATATCTATATATCTATTTGTATAGACAGATAGAGATAGATAGACACGTAGATAAAGAAATTGATAATTATTTAGACAAATAGATCTATAGATTGATCGATAGATTGATTGATAGAAAAATAGATAGACAGTTAGATAGAAAAATAGATAGATATATAAAAGACATAGATAGATAAATAGATAAATAGATAGAATTATAGATAGATTGATAGATATATAGATAGATAGACAAATAGATATCTAGATAGATAGCCATGTTAGTTAGATTGATATATAGTTATACAGATAGATACACAGATAGATGCATTGATATATTGATAGATAGACAGACAAATAGAAACATTTATAGAAAGGTAGATAGATAGACAGATAGAAAGAAAGAAAGAAAGAAAGAAAGATATACAGAAATATAGATAGTTAGATATATAGAAAGACAGATATATTGAAAGATAGATAGATAGACAAAAAGAAAGACATATAGATTGATCGATAGATAAATACACACATATCGATAGATAGATACATAGTTAGATAAATAGATCAATAGATAGATAGAATGTTAATTAGATTGAAAAAAAGATTGATAGATAGATTGATAGAGAAATTAATAGATAAATTAATAGATATATTAATATATAGATTAATAGACAGATTATTAGATTAATCAATAAATAGACTTATATACAGATTGATAGATAGATTAAAAGATAGATAGATAAATTGTTAGATAGATTGATTTAGTGATTGATTGATAGTTAAATAGATAGATAGTTAGATAGATACATAGTTAGTTAGTTAGTTTATTAGACATATAGATAGATAAACATATAGAAATAGAGATAGATATACAGATAGATAAATAAATATATATATAAATATTATATATATATAAAGATTAATAATCACATAGATAGATAGACAAACATATATATAGATAAATAGATATATAAATATATAGACAAATAGATATGTAGACAAAGTAGGTAGGTAGACAAATAGATAAATAGATTGATAACTGGTAGATAAAAAGACATATAGATAGATAGTTAGATAGATAGATATATAGACTAATAGATAGATAGATATATAGACAAATAGACAAGTAGACAAATAGATTGACAGAGTGGTAGACAGACAGATAGATAGATATTCAAATCATTAGACAAACAAATTGACAAACATAATGATAGACATATAGACAAAGAAATAGACAAATACGTAGAAAGACAGATAGACAGATAGATATATATATACATATATATATATATATATATATATATTGATATATAGACAGATTGATATATAGAAAGATATTTTTATACATAGACATATATATAGATAGATAAATACATAGATAGATAGATAGATAGATAGACAGATCTATAGACAAATAGATAGGTAGATATATTTATATAATATTATATAGTTAGATAAAAATTTAGATAGATAGTTAGACAAAAAGATATAGTGATATATATATTATATATATATATATATACAAATATATAAACAAATATAGTCATAAATAGATAAATAAACAAATTGATAGATAGACAGATAGATAGATAGATAGGCAGATAGATAAACATATAGATATAAAGATAAATAGAAAGATAGATAAATAGATTGACAAAAATTGATAGATAAATATATAGACAGATAGATAGATAGATTGGTCGATAGACACATAGCTAGATAGATAGGTAGATAGATAGATAGATACAAAAATAGATATATAGATTGATAGAGAAATCAATAACTAGATAGATTGACATATAGATAGAGAGATAAATATATAGATATATAGAAAGTTAGATAGATAGACAGACATATAGTATAGATAAATAAATAAATAGACTGATAGATAGACATATAGATAGATAGACATATAGATAGATAGACAAATAGATAAACATATAGCTAGTTTAATAGATAGATAGATTGATTAACAAATATATAAACAAATAAATAATATGATAGATAGATAGATAAATAGACCTATACATAGACAGATAGATATAAAGATATTTGGATAGACATACAGATAGATAGATATATATATATATATATATATATATATATATATATATATATATATATATATATATATATATATATATATATAGACTAAAAGATTGATAGATATATAGTCAAAAAGCTAGACAGATTCAAAGGCAAATAGATAAATAGATAGATAGATAGATAAATAGATAAATAGACAGATAGATAGACAGATTGATAAACACTTAGATAGATAGATAGATTGATAAACACTTAGATATATATATATATATATATATATATATATTATATATATATATATATATATATATATATATATATATAGATAGAGAGCTAGATATATAGATAGATATACATACAGATAGATAGATTTATACACAGATAGATTGATAAAATTAGACAAATATATAGACAAATTGAAAGATAGATAAATAGATAGATAGATAGAGAAATAAATAGACAGATATATAGATAAATTGATAGATAGATAGTTACATTAATAGTTAGACTAAAAGAAAGACAAATAGATATATAAATAGATTAAATAATAGATAGATAGATTGATTGCTAAAAAGAATGATCGACAGATAGATAGACTTATAGATTGATAGATTAATAAATAGATAGATATATAGATAGTTATACATACATACAAATAAATAGATATATATATATATATATATATATAGACAAATTGATAGATATACTGATAGATAGAGAGATATATAGAAATATCAATAGATAG